>NW_004624833.1:5790336-5804297 GCF_000247695.1 Heterocephalus glaber | reverse complement strand
TACTTCCTGTGCTATCAGTTCAGGGTGTCTAGGTGGTTGATTATCAGACTTTTCCACCTCATTTCCCCCAGAATTTGTCTTTTGGGAGGTGGAAGTCTGAGTTTGTGACTTACTTAAATGTCTTCTCATTTTTGTTTTTGGTACTCTCCTTTGTTTATTTCCTGGGTTGATATTTTGAGGTTGCTTATTGTAAGTATCTTTGTTGATGTATTTAGAACCCTTATGGAATGATTGCTTCTCAGAGGTGTCTTCCAGATATAGCTGATCTTTTGGTTTTGAGTCTCTAATGGCTCTGAGGCTATCTCATTTTCATTATACCAGGAAGGACAACTGATTAGATCAATCACAACACCTTAGTCCAAGTGATGCAATCAGCAATATCATAGCATCAAATACATCTTAGAGAATGACAATTTGTGGTAGTTTTTAATCTATCCCCTTTAAAAATGAAGGGCCTCCTTCATGGTATGTCTCTGCTGTCACAATAGACAATGTGGGCAGCAGTGTGCAATTATAAGTCAATGAGTCTCAGTAAGCTAGTCCCAGACCCATGAGAGTCAGGCAGATTTCTGGCTGCAAGTCCCAAGTTAAGCTCCCTGTCATCCTGCAGGGTTGTACTCTGCAAGGTTCTTTTGCAGGTTTCAGCTGCCTTTCCCCTGAAGAAAGTCCAGGCTCCGATGGGAGCTGATGATCCCTCCAACTTACCAGGCATGGTGGTCTGGTATGCCTTTATTGGAGAGATTCTCTTCACTTTTCCAGTGGGCTTGTTTTCACCATGGAGCCTGAGAGAGGCCCTCTCTCTGTTCACTTCTGCAGCTCAGGACAATGGTTTTTATGTCCCCCTGTGGCTCTGCAGTGTGGAACCAAGTAGCTGCACAGCCAGAAGGCCAGAGGCCGGGCGGGGCTGGCTGTTGTTGGAGGTGCCCACGCAGCCAAGCTGGGGCTGGTGGGCATGCCTGGGGGGATCTTCCTCACCCTGTCTTGGTTGCAAGCTGGTGGAGCAAGCTGGAGGAAGCAGGTTCCAGTCAGGCTGCAACTGCTCAGCCCCAGTCGGCCCTGCTCAGCCCCGCTCAGCCCTGCTCAGCCAAGCTGGGGCTGGTGGGCATGTCCGGGAGGGGGTCCTCCTCACTCTGTCTTGGTCGCAAGCTGGTGGAGCAAGCCAGAGGAAGCAGGTTCCAGTCAGGCTGAAACCGTGAGCTTCTTTTTGAATTAAGTGTGTTTCTTGTATGCAGCATATTGTTGGATCTTGCTTCTTGACCCATTCTGCCAGTCTATTTCTTTTTATTGGAGAGTTGAGACCATTAATATTGATGGTTATAACTGGTACATATTGAGTTATCATTGTCATGACTTTTTATTTTTGTTGGATTCTCCCCCTTTGCATTTAATTTCCTGTCGCACCCAACAGATTCATTCTGCTGGGCTTCCTGGGGTTGTGATCCTTGTTGTCTTTTCCTAGAATATTGTCTAAAATTTTTTGGAGTGCTCGTTTGATATTCATGAAGTTCCCAAGGTGCTCTTTGTCATGAAAGTATCTTATTTTTCCATCAATTTTGAAAGATAGTTTTGCAGGGTACATCAGTCTGGGTTGGAGATTGTTTTCCTTTATGGCTTGAAATATGTCACTCCAAGCTCTTCTTGTCTTGATGGTTTGTGTTGAGAAGTCTGCTGTGATTCTGATGGGCTTTCCTTTGTATGTGATTTGTTTCTTTTCTCTAACTCCTTGTAGAACTTTGTTCTTCTGTTGGGTTTCTGGAATCTTAACAGTTATATGTCTATGTGTACATTTATTTTGATCAAAGCTAGTTGGAGTCCTATATGCCTCACTTATCTGTATGTCAAGTTCTTTTCCCCTGGTTGGGTAGTTTTCTGGTATCACTTCTGTGAACAGTTTTTTATGTCATCTGCACTCTCTCCTGTTTCTTCCCTGACTTTGATCAGTCTTATGCTATTCTTCTTTGCATCATCTAGAAGCTGCTGGATTGATTTCTCTTGGTTCCTTACAATTTTAAAGTAATTTTTCTTTTCCTTGTCAGTAATTGCAATCTTATCTTCATATCTGAAATTCTGTCTTCACATTGGCTCATTCTGCTGCATAGACTTTTAATGGAGTTTTAAACTCCTGGAAATCTGTTTGCATCTGTTTTATGGATTCATTTGTTTCCTATGTTGGGATTATGTCATGTTCTTCAGCTCCTCTATTTTTTTTTATCTGTGTCCTCTCTAGAGTTATTAATCATGTCTTGCACTACTAGTACAATCTCTGCTGTTATCTGAGAAATTATTTCTGATTTCATTTTTTCCAGATCCTCTTTCATTGCTAGTTCAAGGAGTCCAGGTGGTTCAGTATGAGATCATGCCATCTCATTTCCCTTTGGGGCTGATTTTGGTGATCTGGAGGTCTGGTTCTGAGGCTTGTTTACATGTCTTCTCATTTGGACAGGGCTGGGGCATTGCTGGCACCCATGTGGCTCACCTCCTCTGTGCTGGGAGTGGTGGTAGGTCAGCCTGGAAGCCTCCTCTGTGCCGGGAGGTGTGGTACACCTACCCAGAAGCCTCCTCTGAGCTGGAAGCTGCAGCATGCTGACCTGGAAGCCTCCTCTGCTCTGGGAACTGTTGCACACCTACCTGGAAGCCTCCTCTGTGCTGTCAGTAGTGGCATGCCTACCCAGAAGCCTCTTCTGTGCCCTCCTTTCTGATTTTTATTACAAGAGATCTCTGCTCATTGATCTACAAAGTTCTGGCTAGACTTTTTATAGTTATAAACCTAAAAATTATAAAAGTTATTATAATTCACCTTGGCCAAATACATCTGAGTGCACTCTAGTTTATAAACAAGTTGTCTTATGTATGTGTCTGTCTATCTGATCAATTTGTTACAACATGTACAGATGTTATATTTGAGCTTTTCTTTTTTGTTATTTTGGATTTTTTAAGATGTTTGCCTGTAACTCAAGTTGGGTTATAGATAAATATAATTAAACACATGCTTCCCTCAGGTTGTCAGATTATCCAAATAATGTCAACTAGTTTTCCAAATACAGTACATATTGTTATCTATATATGATATCAGGAATCTTCCATTGGTCAAAAATAATGTGTTAATTGTTATGATCTGGCTCTCATAGGTCATGTTAAAAATTTAAGATAATTAAATAAAGACTCGGGCTCAGGAAAACTATGGGACAGGACTCCCCTTTGGTAAATAAAGGAGTGGGTGCCTGGAAAAAATTTATTCCAGCCTTTTTACAAAGGGGACCCCAATAATTTCCATAGCCTTGTGGGAAATACATTGCTAAACATATTATTGTGATATGTATACATTGGTCATGGTCAAATGGCTAAGTTTTCTATGGGAAAACAAGATTTTCTATTGGTACAAAACAAAATTAAGTGACAAAGGGTTTCATGTAACTGATACTCATTATTATTTCATGGAGTACTAAATATATATTCAGGCCTTCTGGGTGTACAAGTTTTCTAAGATATTGTTTATGGTAATGATCTTTTTTGACTCAGGTATCTGCCTTTCTCTTGTACTCCAGCTATTTGTGATAAAAGGTACATGTCAAGCCAACATAAGATAACCAGTCAAATAATAGTTTTCTTAAAAACTTATGTGATGTGCATTATATGTATCACCACACTTAGGGATGTTCAGTCACCAAAAAGTTGAAACAATGTCACACACTAAAATTAGAGGCTATACATTATGAACTCCTAAGGTACATTTATAGGCCAATATGTGTGTTCTCTTTAGATAGCATCCTACTTAAGGATAACAAATAAGAGTTTTCTTTATATCATTTAATGTCTTGTGATCAAATGGAGGTGTTTGATTGAAAGACTATTCCATACTTAGATGGACATGTGTTACAAAGAAAATGTCATCATGATTGTCATGCTAAAATACTGTGTGTAACTCTTAATCCTAAATTTCTCTATAATATATAACTGTTGTTGGTTAACATTCTGCAGGGATTCAACTACTATAACAGCCATGATTGATAAGAAATAACAGCCCTCTAATTGTGCTTTATACTTCAAAAGTGCTTGATGCCTTAACTATTATAATAGTTAAGCTCACTGCTCCTACTGAAATACTTATGTCACTGATCTTCTCTTCTGGGTGTTCAACAACTAAAGTTTGTAGACTAAAACTAGAACAGTAACTGGGCTATGAGGACAGCCAATATTTTGTCTCTGGGCCCTCAAGGTCAACAAATATCCAGGACACAAAGGAACCTCCTCTACAGGATCCTACCTCTTTGGTAAGTCACTCAACCTCCTGAGCAGGGAGATTGCTGGACCCCAGAGGACAAATGTACCATGTGCCAAAGGAGGGTCACAAAGAGGGAACAAATCTCCCATGCTTTCACGAAAGCAACATGGTCAAGCAAGGCCATGACCCATCTGGATAGCTGACACTGACAAAGGAGCTGAGAGGTTCTATGCATGGTTCCAAAGTAATGCCTGAGAAGACTTAACTGACTTTGATAGATAGCAAGAGGTTCATGTTGATTGACACAGGTCTCACTTTAACTTGGTCTTAAATACCCAGTAGAAAAGAATAACCAAAAGAGGTATAAAATAATGGCATAGTAATAAAGCTAGATATAAAAAGGGGCTCCAGTCACTGACCCCTTCTGGTAGTTTCTAGCTACACCAGTAGCTGACCATGGTTATGGGTCATTAGGAAAAAACTGGTAAAATCTATAAGAGCTCAGCTAGAGTTTTAAATTCCTTAAGTGAGATTTGTTCTTCAAATTGTGTCTTATCTTAAAGTTGAAACTAGAGAGATTTATGACAAAGTATCAGACTTATACATAATCTTTATCAATGAAAAAAATCTAAGAGCCAGTAGGTTATTGATAGGTCTCCCACTACCTCAGCAGCTATTATGTATAGTAGCTGCCCTCTTTCTATTGTGCTTTGCCCCCTTCCCTGTGTGATGTCATGCCAAATGGTTTCTCCCACCAAAGAACAAACCTTTCTGCCCAGCATGCCCCTGTTCCCACCTAGAGAGTAACCTAATGCTTGCTCACCTCCTATCAATTAGTGATGTCACCAGTTCCTCCATTCCCTAGTCACTACCTCACTCAACCCTTTCTCAGCTCCTACTAACCACACCCCAGTCTCTATAAAAGACACTCCCTGCCCCAGCCATATTGCCTTTGTCTCTCTTTTGTTCAGAGACAGGCAGATCTGTTCCCATAATAAAGGCTTGTTGTGGCTTGGTCTGGTCTTGGTTTTTGGCCTTTTTACCTGACAGTTATAATCACTATTTCAATTTCTAAGTGTGACTTTCTCCCCAACCTGCCCTTCCATTCTAGTGTGCTCATGCTTAGATTATACATACTCTAATTTCTTTCTTTCTTTCTTTCTTTCTTTCTTTCTTTCTTTCTTTCTTTCTTTCTTTCTTTCTTTCTTTCTCTCTTTCTTTCTCTCTTTCTTTCTTTTTTTGGTACCAGGGATCAAACTTGGGACCTTGTGCTTGTGAGGCAGGTGGCAGAACCACTGAGCTAAATCCATGGCTCTGTTCTCCCAGTTCTTTAAAGTTTTGTTTATTCTTGCCTAGAGGTTGCCAAACTCCAAACAGTCATACAAATGGAACCAATGACAAATGTGCTAGACTTCTTTTACTGGGATCCACCAGATCAACTTTGTAAATAGCTTATAACTGCTAAACTATACAATATGGCTTCTATATTGGATTCTGAAGTCTCCTGGACCTTCTTATCCTGTTTGTGGGAGGCTATTACTAGTTCCTCCCAGTGGAAACACTTGTTAGCTATATTCATAGCAATCCTGCTGACCTTATAATTTGGCCCATGTATTCTTAACTGTTTCTTTGGCTTTGTCTCCTCCAGACTCAAAACTATACAGCTACCAAGATGACAATGCCTGGTGCCTATCAAAGGTCTTTAGATAGATCCTTTGTAGAGTAACTCTGACTGCTGATCACAACTAGGACCCTCTTCAGCTGGAAGTAGTAGACCAGTCTTCACCTTTTGCCCCCTCACAGCAGTTAGGGGTACTTCTTCAGAGGGGGGAATATTGCAAATTGGCAAGTTAATTACATATCTTGTAGGCAATTAGACAGGGCCTCCCTTAAGGCACCAGCCCTCCAGGAGCCAACATAGCAAGGAGCCAACAAGGAGAACAATTGAGGCACATTAACTGGTTAGCATTATAAAAAGGAAAAGAAGTACTACTTCCCCTAGAGATAGATAGCAGTGATTGATATTCTAAATGGGAAATTCCTTGTATATGATTTGTCTTCCCATTTTATCCCCATTTAATTAATATTACTTGGGTGACTGTACTTATAATCTTATTGATTGGTCAAAGTTTTGTCCCACCTCATAAATTTCCATGGGGTCTTATAGTTTTGTCCCACTTTGTACCCACCTTACCCCATGGCTTTGCTGTATAAAACATCTTTGAAAAGTGGGGGGTGGGTGGGCAACACACTTTCCAGTTCCCCTTCTGCCTCTCTTAGGCTGAAACTTTCTTTCTCCCAATAAATTTTTCCTACTCTTAAAAACAAAGAAACAAATGATATCTAAAATTTATTGAGAGTTATCTTTGTATTGTCAACAACTGTGCTAAACTTGGAGCTTCTCAGTGAATCCTCATAATAACCAGAAGACTGATTATTATTAGTATGCCTATTTACAGGGGACGAGAGCCCAAGTAATTTTACTGACTAAAAATTCCAGACTAAAAATTCTACTTGTCTTAATTCATTAATCCTTTTAATCTACCCATTTTGTTGAGCTTCAGGTATTTATGAATTTTAAATTTTTCATTTCATAACATTAAAAATTATATTAACAAGTTTCTTTTGAAATCATATTCAGCCTCTTTGTTTCATATATGAAAAATATGAGTTCCAGAAAGAATAAAATAACTTGCCTAAGGTCCCATGATTAGTTGGTGGGAGAGTTAACCCTGGAGCTCAGATGTTTCTTGATTTTCTCTTTTATCTTAATTTGGAATAATAACAATAATAGCTGCCCAAACCCCTATTATCTCTTTTATCCTCATGCAGAACAGCTTTGTTTAATTAGTTTTATAGAAAGTTTGATGTAAATATATTTTATGATTTTCTTTGAGTCAAAGAGGTTCTCATGATAGCCTTTAGATGGCACAAGTTAGCTAATCTAAGATGTTTTGTAGTTAACAGTAATTAGAGGAGGTTAAAAAAGTTTATGAAAAGCAGGAGGATTGAGTAATAATTTAAACAAAGTAGACATGTTACCAGCAAAGCCAGCCTGCATTTAGAATCAGTTTTCTGAATGAGTCTTTATAAACAAGAGACAAATGTTTAGAAGATTTTCCAGAGGTTCTCAACTTGGGCCAACCAATATCAGGAATAACTAGAAATAACTCTTGGGGATAGATTTTGGGATAGGAATTGGAATTAGAGATGTTTCTGAAGTGGATGTCAGGAGGCCTCCTTTTTCTATGTCTAAATACACAGGGCAAGTTTTTTCTCCTTTGGCTTGTGCTACTTAGTGCACATCCTCATGACATTTGTTAATTAATTGCCTGATCTGAAGACTTGCATGACTTTGACTAAAAAGTCTTTAATGTGTCTCTGTAGGATGGTGTTAGAGGGCAATACTTTGTACTTGTTATGGCTACAGGTATCTTTTACAGAATTGAATTTTACCACTTGATTTTTTCCTCATTATTTTCCCTGGAGGGATTTTAAACTCCTTTTTTAAAAGATGGCAATGAAAAATGGTATTTACTGTGATTTTTATATTGACCAGCACTTTTGAAGCCAGTGTAAAGAACCATAGGTAAATGTTTCCTGAGCTCTAATTTTGTTCTGAAGAAAATATTCAGCTAATAAAAAATTGTATCTACCAAAAAAGTGAAAATGTGTTGAATTGAGGAAAGAGATGGCTTTCTAAAAGGGTTCCTCTGTTATCCAGTTAGAGTGTGTTCTTTGGCACACTGTGTCTAATTTTCAAAATTCTGTGATTTATGAGCATCAGAATCTGAAGAGTTTGAATGGGAAAATTTCATTTTTCCTGACAATGTCAATTTCCAAGTTCCAGTAATAACACGAAATAGGCAAAGCCAATCATTAGTGTTTCTGGGTTCAACATGGTAGGCACTTTTCCATTTTAAGTGGCATTTCCCTTTTCACCTCACTCCTAGCAGCTTGTTCTTTTCCAGTCATTCCTCACAAAAATCTACCCTCTCAATCTCTACAATAAGGCACCTATTACTGATGCCAGCTTCAAATATTCCTAACAGATTTTTAAAATTTTATGTAGTCTAAACCAAAGGCATAAAGGTAAGTAGGTGAATTATTTTTATAAAAATGTACATATAGTTATTATAAACATTCAAATACTTCCTAAATAAATATGTCCTAAATGCTATCTCTTAAATATAGATGTTCCACTTTGGTGAAAATTCTTTTCTATGCATATATAAAAAATAGGATACAAGCTATTGCTGGTATGGGTGAAATGAAAGCCCTCCAGCCGATTGCCTATCCCAACAACTAGGTACTCACTTTTTCTACTGGTAAGACAATTTGCACAAAGAGTGAGTAATTTAAAATACATTGTATCCAATTGTCCTCTGTAATTTAATGATGTGCCTATCTTTTAAATATTCTTAAACATGAAAGGCTATTTCTTATTATTCTTATATTGGAAAATAAATCATGACTACAAATCCCATTCCTATTTTTGGATATCTTGTTGCACAGTTTCTGATGAGCAAGATCAGAGCACCTGCATTTTTGTCTTTAGCTAGAAGAGTTGCCAAGTTTAGTTCCTATGACCTTCATGAAGGAAAAGAGTTAAGAGATTTTGAGTATAAGTCTGTGATGAAGTGACAAGAAACATCTCAGTTCTAGTCTATTGGTCCAGTCATTATTATGCTGCTTAGATATCAAAGAATTATATTATGAGTTCACTATGCCACTATTAATTTTTAAAATTTTATTTAAATTTTTATAGGGAAATATATTTTGCAGAAGGTGGGATTCTGTGTGCTTGGTCCTTGAATACTTTTCTCCCACTGCAACTATGAGTCAATCATTGTTTTGTCCTTAAGGTTTAGAATTTTCTCTCTCTCCTGTTCTTTTTCTAACATAAGTCCACCTATTTCTTTTTCTTTCAATTTTGTAGAGTGGAGATTTTCATCCAAGGTAAACAATTACCTGATTTACAATGTACTGAGCACACTGCCAAACACTGAAGGCTAGGAGATGTAGCAGTGCTGCTTAGTTGCCTAGAATTTGGGTATTGGACTCAGGCTGTCTGTGTTTGTATATTGCTTTATTACTTACTAGCTGTGTGATCATGGGCAGTTTCACCTCTGTTAAGTGAAGATGATAATAAAAGTCAAACATTGTTGATATAATTCTTGAGTCTAGTACCTGATACATAATAGACAACAAATATTATTATTACTTATTCTTTTTACTCATTATTTCTAAAGATTGTTAAACATGAAATCTGTCCTAAGAAAATTTACAATCTAGCTGAATTAACATTAGTATCTAACATCACAAGGAAAAGAATAAAATAATTAATGTGGATTGTGACATGGAAAGAAAAGCTATAATTAAAGAGGAATTCATAGAGGATGCAGAGATGACAGGTGGGTAAGGTTTGGGTCTGCCAAGTAGCAAGAGAGACACAATTTACTAACGTAGACTAGGAGTGTTATGGGTAATTTTCCTTGAGCATCAGGAGTCTTGGGGTCCTTCCATATTTTATGGATAAGCTGCTTGTAGGGCTAGGTTCTGGCAAGACCATGAAGACTGTTGCTTTGGGCTCTCCGGGTTTGATGAATTTGTTCTGTGGGGATTAATAGAGTAGATGGATGAGTAACAGAAATGGTAATTAAGCAATATGATAGGACAGATGGTGGCATCACAATGATTAATGGGATGCCTCAGGTGAGCACCAAGGCACGAGGCAGAAATGAGAGCTCTTGATGTACTGGAGAAGTATCATTAATCAGCATTACATTGAAATTATAACTGGGTACTTAAAATAACATAAAAGCACAATTTAAAACATGCACTATTGATTCTAGTGAAATATTATGCCAGAAATAAATTTCAACCCTACAGAGGACTGTACCCTTAGAAAAAGAAAGTTGTGCTCCTTAAAGCTGAAAGTAGCCCATTGACACAGTGTGGCCCTGCCAATTTTACCTTCTAAAGCTGTTCTTTTCATTGGAAACCACAGTAGAGACCAGGAAAAATAGAACTGATATTTTGGCAATGCTTTTCCTGCCTCATATGCCTTGTAATGTAGCTCAGTCTCTCAGCCAAGGTTGGCTGTTTCTTCCACACTGGATCTCCAGAGAGTGTGTAAAAGAAGGGGTTCTGGACAATGCACAAACATCTGTTGAATTTGGGACAATTTATTGCATCTGCACACCAAAGAGAGAAGATGGGATTTGGGGCTGTATAATTAGGAGAGGAGCAGGTCTCTCACTTTGAGCTGCTCCAATGAGGTCCTTTGAGTTGCTAGTCAGGTATTTCAGGATGTGGTAAAATGTGGAGTTCAAGTTTTGGAGAAGGCTTTTCTAAACTGAGCTTAGAGAGACAAGAGTAGGAAAGTGCCATAGTACAAAATTGATGCCCCTGGAAGACTCTGAAGAGCTGAGTGCCTAGAATTCCTGGGGATGTTTCCTTATCCACTTATACTTCCAAGGTTAGGCCACCTCCCCTTAATTTGGTTGCCCTTGAAGGGACTCTGATAGTGATTCATCAGAATTAAATAATTAGGCACCTACATTTCTTCTATATTAAGAAAAAAAGAGAGTTGTGACTTCATGGTAACATAAACTAAAACTAAACAAACACCTCTCTTTTTTGTTGCAAAAGCCTGCTCTGGTCAAATTAATTCAGATTACTATCTTCTTGGAATTATATAATCTTATTTTTAAACTTTAACCTTGTTTTAGCCGTCAGTGGGGTGAATGGTGTTCCCCACAAAATATATGTTTAGTTACAGCCTGTAAATGTGACATTATTTGGGAAAAAAAGGTTTTTGCTGATGTAATTAAATTATTTTGAGACTATATTGTCCTTTAGGATGGGCCCTGAATCTGATGAAAAGTGTCCTTTCCATTAACAATAAGGGAAGAAGACATAAGTAGGAAACAGATGTAAAGGACAAGGCAGAAGCAGACATAGTGGTGCACACCTGTAATCTCAGCATTCTAGGAGGCTGAGGCAGGAGGATCACAAATTCAAGTCCAGCCTGGGCAATTTGGTGAGATAATGAAACCCTGTTAAAACAAACACAAAACAAACAAAGAAACAAACAACAACAAAAACAAAGCAGAGACTGAGAGTGATGAATGTAAAAACCAAGGAATGCTAATTACCAGCTGCCATTAGAAGGTAGAAGAGAAGTATAAAAGCATGGAATGAATCTTCCCTCACAGCCTCCAGAAAAACTAAACCTTGCTGACACCTTGACCTTGGATTTCAGCCTCAAAACTGTTTAGAAAATAGATTTCTGTTGTTTAAAGCCATCAGCATAGCAGTTTGTTATAGCAGCTATAGAGATTATAACATTGTAGAGCTGCTTCAGAGGGGATTTTAGTTGTAGAGATTCAGAAACTTGCTACTTGATGAATTTATACAGTGATAATTCTCTGTGGTTCATTCCTGAAGTCAAGGTTTCTGAGCCCAAGGGAGCAGAAAGCTTAGACATGTGTGAATGGATAGAATGTTCCACCAGTTTTTTGTGTGTGTGTGTGCTGAGCATGCCACGATACCATTCTTTTTCTAAAATAGGTAGTAGCATTTTATTCTCCAATTCATGTCATCAAGGCTAGTATGATAGTTATCAACTTAGAAGAGTTTAAATGCTTTGATGATTACTAAAAATACCATCTTAAAATATTAAAATGCAAATTTGTTAGTCACAATCTAAAAGAATACAGCTCCTGAGACTATGAACAAGTGATATAAGGTCTGCTTTTATTTATTAATTAAAATATATAACAAGCACATTCAAGGACTCTGTCATTTCTGGATTATGTTCTGGGAGGTCATTGTAATCAGTGCAAAATTGGACTTGGTTTACTTTTTCTCTCAGTATATGTATGAGGATCCAGACTTGCAAAATGGACAGATAGAAGATAATAATTTGCTTTACAGAAGGGTCATTCGCTTATAAAAGAATTAAATGCATGATTCATTCATTCATTCAGTGAACATTTATTGATATTCTATGTGACAAACCTGGTTCTGTGAACCAGGGATACAAGAGGAAACAAGGCACTTTTCCTGTCCTCTTCAAGTTTACTTTCTAATAGGGAAGTTGGATATTGAACAGATAAAGAATCATATCAGTTAATAAACACAATGTCATCCAGTAATATATATTATGAAGAAGCTCTTCCCCCTCCAATGCCTGGCATACTTTGACAGAAAATTTCTATCCTTTATAACATTACTTTTCAACAAACCTTGGGGCCTCAAAAGGCAATAGGTTCCTAATAGGTCTCCTGGCTTCTATGCTTGAACCCCCTCAAAGCTGTTCTTCATCCACCAGTCAGAGTATTTCTAAACCATAAATGAGGTCCTCCAATGAGTTATTTTGCTTATAGAATAGAATCCAAGCTCTTGCAAGGTATTACGTTATTTTTCCCATCTACCTGTAAACTTGTTTCTTGCCACTGGCTCCTTTCTTTACTTTCTTGATCACACTTTCTCTCAGTTCCTTGTGTAGACACATATAGTTTCTCTGCTTATAATGCTTTTCTACAGATTATAGAATACATGTATTTTACAGATTGGATGTGTGTGTGTGTGTGTGTGTGTGTGGGTATTTGCTTGATGCTTGCTCTCTGCCAGTCTCTTGGCTTAACCAATCTGAAACTCCATGAAGGGCTGGAATCACACCTGTCTTCCTAGATCCTAGCTTAGGACTTGGGACATAGAAACTATAAGCAGATATTTGTTAAGGGAATAAAAAAAGAAATGTACCATCAAGTAAACTCCAAACAATTTTAAGAAATTGACCCATTTAAGGAATGAGGTACATCAATTATCCTCACATTAAATTGCATTGCTTTGTGAATTTATTATTCTCTAGTCCTTTTGTGCCTAATAGAGTGGACCCTTGACTTATGAACTCAATTTGTTCCCAAGGGCTGGTTGTAACTCAGGTTGGTCAATTGCCTTCAAAATATCTCTCCTGTATAATTTTAGGCCACACTTTCTTCCAGGCAGATGTCAGTGTCCTTAGAGAGACATTGGCCCAGGATTTCTCAATTAACCCCACACAGGAAAGGATGTTGTAATGTTCCTCCCAGAACTCTTTAAGGGTTAAATCTGAATCTGACACTGTCTGGAAGCACCAGTGGCCAGCCTTCAGGTAACAACTCAAGACTTCGTTCATAAGTTAAAACAAAAATTCCAGTCATAACCCAAGTTGTTTGTATGTCAGACCCATCATAACTTGAGGGTCCACTGTATTACAGGACCAGAAAGGAGAAAATTTACTGGACTCAGGTAATTTGTTGCCTACAGAAATGCTTTTGTGTTCTTTCACAGTTCTAATTTATTGGTTAACAAACAGAAGGCAGCTACCTAATAAATACAACTGCCAGTTGACTGTATGTTCATAATAAAATTGTCCTTCAACAGTCTAGTAAACAGGTCTCTAAGTTGTGAGTTCTCACTTTTTCCATGACACATTAAACATTGGTATTCCCATTTTAACCAGATACATTTAGCTTTTTTTCAACTATGTAAACTTTGGGAACTCTTTTTTTTCCATCAAAATTTAGAACTTTAAATGACATCATCATTTAAATGAAAAGTAGTCCTTAAACAGACCATATTTATATTACATATAACCTAAGACCAGAATATATAAAGAACTCTTACAGCTCATTAATAGACAACCCAATTAAAAAGTAGACACAAGAAGATGATAGCCAGTACAGCA
>NW_004624833.1:5744852-5769410 GCF_000247695.1 Heterocephalus glaber | reverse complement strand
TTTCTAGCATTGGGCATACTATGCAGATTTTTATCAGAGATTTTATCAGAGATTCATTTTATCAGAGATTCTTTTTATTTGTTTTCCCCAGAGAATCTCCAAAATTACACCTGACACCTATTTTGGGGGAATGAAAAACAAAATACAGTAGCCCCTTTTTAAATTTGCAGATGTTTATTTTGGCATTTAAGGCTCTCACTTGAGGCTAGCTTGAGTAGTACATTATTTGTAAATCTTAACTATCACTTTTTTTCTCTGTTTACTCAAGGAACTTCATAAATCAATGAAAGTGATTGGATTTATAAAGCCAGAATAATAGGTCTTTATTTAAACTTGGATCTTTCTAAAAAGTGTTATTGAATGGAAAATATATTCTTAGCAAATCTTAAGGCTGGACCGTTTTAAAGGGATTCTCTGCATGAACACATCACAACACATGTTCAAAAAGTGATTCAGCATGTGTGCTGGAAACTCTCAAGTTGAGAAACTGAACAACCAGGTCAATTTTTCATTCCCTGTGGTTGAACTTCAGGTACTAATAAATACTATAGCATGAAAACATAAGGATATTTTGGGCCTGGGACTTGGTTTGCAGTCTTGGTGAAAGGAAGTTTGTTTTGTTATTTTTTTCCCTGTGCCTAGAGTTTGAACTAAGATACAAAGCAAAGGAAAGTTGATGTTTGCTCTGAAGTTTTTTTAAAAAGGGAGTATTTGTGTTCACTCTGTTCTTGCTGACTAGTGTATCTTAAACCTTAACTAGGCAGATGGCTTCCAGACTTCCTGAAAAGAAGTAGAGTTTCTGTAAACTTCTCATGGCTTCCTGTACATATGGCCTTTAAACCACAGAGCAGATTTTATTATCATTTAAATTACATATTTATTGACTACATATTGTGCTGAGTGTGGGGAATACAGAATATTCTATGAAGTGGTGTTTGTATTTAGGGAATGCATACCTTAAAATATAAACAGCTTTTTAAATTACTACCTGCTAACTGTAGGGAAGAGGGCACTGGCAGTTCCTGCTACTGCAGTTCACTTTTTCTTCTGCACCCAGCTCCATCTTGAACCAGTTGTGGGGTAAATGTGTTCTCTAGGTATTCCTATGTGTGGAGCCTGGGCATCTTCGCTTTTGGACATCCACATTGACATGGGTGTTTGTATCTTTGGCTAGGCTCAGTGGCTGACTCAGAACCCTTTTCTGGATTACTGACCCTAGTGCTTGGCCTCTCTCTTCTCTCTGCAGCCTGCCTTAATTTTATTCCTTAGGAGCTTCTTTGGAATGGCAGCCACTTCACTGGTCTCACAGCGCTCTCACCAGAGCTGAGCAGCTGACGCTACCTGCCCCTCTCCTTTCTTCCATCCTAGTCACCCTTCCTCTCTCAGGGAAGGTGCCCGACTTCATGCAGGAAGTGGAACTCAAACTCAACCTTGTGTCAGACAGGGCTTTGAAAGCAGTAATGTGAGAGTGGCATGGACATTTTGGTGAAGGCAGCATTCCTGGTCATTTACAGTAGCCCAGAATCAGAGGATAAAGATCCAAGTTGGTAGCAAAAGAAGAGATCCACACTTGAAGTATTACTTAGAAAGAATTAGCTGGACTGACTGGGCAAGGAAGAAAAGAATATGATTCTGGGAATCCTTTGAAATACTTTAAAGATAAAAGTTCCACCTGGGGAAAACGTGGGAGCCCTCTGAGGGATCATTGTTTAACAGGGTGGCCGATGGTCCCAATTTGCCTAGGACTGAGAAAGTCCCCAGGATGTGAGACTTTAGGGCTTCCAGTTGGCAAAACAGGACAAGGTGTTCACCCTGCTCCCAACCAGGGCCAGCATTATATAATGTAATATTGAATAAGATTCTTTATTTTCTGGGGGGCTGTTTGACACTCCGAGTCAGGTTAGCCTGGGTTATCTGGGTTAAGCATTTCAACAACTGTTAGGATTTTAGGCAAAGGGAATGAGAAGTTAAAACAAGGGGTAGTGGGGAGGTGGCCACAGGTAAGACTGGCGGGGGTGCCTACATGAGGACAGCCAACTTATATGCCCACATTATGATGAGACGCAACTTCAAAAAATAAAATATTCAAATAATCTCCAATTTCAGTGCACTTTTTCATCATTCTCTCACCAAATAAAAACAATAAAAACTTCAGAGTTCAGGTTTGTATAGATTGAAATGTTTTGTGCTTTCCTCAAAACATTTTTGGTGGATGGTTTAATGCTTACTTAAATGGTTCAAAGCAGGAATCAGAGAGACAAAGAGAAGAGAAGAGCAAGAGGAAAAAGAAGAAATCTAAGAGTGAACAGATTGATTGCTAACCACTGAACTTGACTGTGCAATACCTGAGGACAGTCTCTGATAATCTCTCTCATGGGTTACAAATTAGGAGCTAGAATTGCATCTTAAAGGGCCTTTGTGCAAACAGAATGGATATGATACATCAATGCACTGATGTTTATGCATCTAGATCTGAAGGTAGAGCCTCAGAATACCATCCAGAACAGATTTATTTTTAATGCAGATGTTACAACAAACTTATTTATTTGGGTTTCCAGCTATCTGCAAATCGGAGGGAATAAGCTGAAAGTTTGTTTTAGAGACTGACCTATGAATATCAGTGCAAAGTGATTACCAATGGTTTGATAGTATAGAAAGAGACAAAAATAAAAAAATATAAAAATTTGCCAAAGTAACGAATTCTAGTGGCCTAGGGCTATTTAATGGAGGAGAAAATCATTCTATGTTTTTGTTATTGTTTTGTACCTCATGTAATAACTTAATAGTTTAAAAATATCTAAATCATCAAAAGAAGTCAAATCTATTTACCATACCCTGTTTGAGACCCAAGGGAACTATTTAAAGGATTTCCATCAAACTCTAGCATTAACAAATCCTCAGTTACTTGAAAAATAGACTTCTGTGGAATACTTTATGCCTTGAACTATCAATAAAGAAAATACTTCATGTTTAAAACCAAGCAATATGGAAGAACCTAAGTGAAATTCAGGGCTCTATATGAAAGTTCTAGGGACCCTGCATTTCTAAGAAAATTGACTTGCAATGTCCTTATTCAACTGGGGCGGCACGGTGGACGCCAACTGCAGGACAGAGCCGGATCTTGCAGACGTTCTGTTGCCCTGAGTGCGGGCAGAGAGCCATCACAAGCTTCACTGCAGCCCCAAGGGGTGCATATATTAAAGAAAAACAAGAGCCATGCTCCAAAATGGCTTATTTAAAATGCAAAGGGTAACAAGAGAGATACATTTGGGGAAAACCTAGCTCTCAGAAACAGGAAAGTAATACCAAATCTTGGTTAAAGTTGCTTGCTCTTGAACTAATTAGCTGGGGGTTGAATTTAGCACGAGAAGTCAGAATGTGGGTAAAGAGTGAAGAAAAGTGTTATTTTTTCCTCTTAGGTACCAGCCTGGCACTTCAGAGTGTAGGAGCAAGCAGCACATGAGACTCAGCCAATTCAATGTAGTCACAAAATTATAAAAAATACCATAGTTGATTGAAAAGGGGTTGCAGAAATATAATTTGGGCCAGATGGATAATAATAAGGCAGTTTTATCTACTTTGGTGGTAGCTTTTTTGTAATAAGATATTGGCACATTTGTCACTAAGGAAAAATAAAGAGGAATGAATAACACAGAATCCAGTGGAACAGTAAATAATATGTTCCCACCACTTCTGAAATCCTATTCCTACCTAGCATTGATATGCTATTGTTTTCTTTCAAATCTCTTTTCTTGTTTTTCTAAGATGGGAGGTTTGTGGGAAAATTATACATAAAAGAAGGAACCAAGCTCTTTGCTTTTATTTTACTTGTGAACCTTTAAGAAAAGGATAGAGTTTATAATAAAGTCATGTTTCCCATTGATGGCACCCTTCACAGGATACGAGTCCTTGATAGAACATGTCTGCATGGAACAAGATCTTGTTATTTAGCAGGCCTATGCTAGATTTGAAATGTTCATGCCTAATTAGTTGTGTAAACAAATTTGGAATTTAGGGAATTTTATCTGTCACAGGGGAGGATGGTTACTACTTCTACTTGGTAGGTGGGTTTTTTGCTAAATCTGAAGCACCTACACCTTCTGAAGTCCATACTCCTCTCATGGTGTTCCCCTAGAGCTTTGCACTGTGCATTTTGTGCAAATTCTGCTGCTGCTTCTGGATTGTGAAGCAAGAACAAGTACAGAGTGACACTGCCCAGAAAGTACAGGGCACATTTCAGGTGAGGGCACCCAGCCCTTCTGGAGTTACTCTGCCAAAGCCGAAGTGTTATGTAAGATTCTTGTGCCCAGATCTCTGCCAACCTTGGGGATTCTGCACATTTCTTGTTAGCCTATTGCAGAATGAAGGAGTGGCAAGTAGAGACAGTGCCAACTCCAGGTCAGAAAAGAAATGGACTAATTGGGTGTGGGCATCCATCAGCAGCGGACACCCACCTCAGCATGGGCCAGGAATCCTTGAGAAGCCAGGCAGACACATTGCAGCTCACTGGCAGATGGCTTTATCTTCTCTGGCTGACACTTAAACGGCAGAGCTTATTTGATACTGTTGCAGGCTCTCTGCTGGGAGTTTCTAATCATGTGTTTTAATTGATGTTTTTATTGTACTTGGGCCTGGAGGCTGTTTCAACTGACCAGCACATATTTAGAAGTCTCTGAATAAATAAATGTAAAACAAAGGAAAACTGACTCTGCTGGAATTAGGGGAATGATTGTTTCTAAAATAATAGGCTATGGGTTCAGCTTGGATGGCCTGAACTAACACCTCAGCATTAGCAGACCTATCTCTTGAACACCTTTTCGGTGTAGCAAGGTATGGTCTCAGGTTCTCATGCAGGGTCTACACTCTGGTATCGTATCTACAAGTCTACACTCTGAGTCTTGAGGCAGTTGGGGACACTAGAATTTATTGTGTCAATTCTGATTTTTTTAAATATAAAATTAACAGACAAATAGTAGTAAAACAATGTTAGCATTAATAGCAGGTTTTTTTAGGCGCTATTTATTTGAAGCCAGGTGGATCTCCTCCTATTTCTAGATAAAAGAGGTAATTGGTATAGGTTAGTTTCTTGGTTCCTCATTTATCATTCTCTCTTGAATTTTTGCTCTCCTCTTTTAAAGGAGATTATATGAGGTGTGATCATAAAATACAGTGAATGTTGAAATTTAAAAATTGATTACAGTAAAAGACACATTGCCATTGATTCTCCTTAAAACCCACTCCCTCCTCACTTTGAACACACTTATCCCATCATTTTTGCCACTTCTTGAAGCAGTTCTGGAAGTCCTTTTTCATGTATTTGTGCAGTTGTTGCTACCTCTATGTCCTAAATCAACTCAATATGTTTACCTTTTATGGTCACTTTGACTTTGGGGAAGAGCTAGAACTTGCATGGTTCCAGCTGATAAATAAGGTGAATGAGAACACATTGTAATGTTTTTATGAGCCTGAATTTCTGTTGGATGGCCCACAGCAGCAGTATTTACTGCATTTTTGATCACATCTTGTAAATAGATTCTTAAAAGATGTTCAGAACTGCTTCAGAAAGTAGCAAGAATGATGGGATAAGTGTGTTGGAGGCAAGGAGGAATATTTTGAGGGGAGATTAATGACAATGTGTCTTTTACTGCAATAACTTTTTAAAAAATTAAACATTCACTGTATATTTTGATCACACTTTATATCTCTTCAAGATAGTAGCACATTTAGGGAGTGGATTTAATTCAATTAAGCAAATACTTACTGAGCACTTCTTCATGCAAGGCAGAAACTAGACTTTATGGGGAATGAAGTGTTTACAAGTTATAGAAAGTGTATTAATAAAATGCCTCTTGGTCCTGAATATGTGGTGAGTTTGGATTAGATGAAAGCATGTACTGTGTCTTCTTGTCTGGATCAATTATTAGTTAAATTTTCCAGTTATGATTTTCTTTTGGCCCTAGAAGGCCTTGCGAAAGTTTCTCAAGAGCCGTAAGGTTGGAGTGTCAGCAGATTACCAGGCAATATTAAGAAGGCCTGGTCCTGGGCAGAAGAATGAAATTCTTAAATCTGGTTCTCTGCCATTACTTTTCATTGGTTTTTCCCAATAATGGAACCATTTTTTTCCTTTTCTCCATCTCCTTTAGGATGCCCTAAATTAACTGTTTTTAATCCTAGCTGCACAGAATGTTGAAACAATACTTATGCCTGGGCCTTACATCAAAACCCATGAAAAGTACCTCAGTAACCTTACTGTGCAGCAGAGGCTGAGGCTACAGTTCTCTCTGGGCACTTCAGCACTCCTCCTGTATGTGCAAACAGGCAAGCTTGTCCTCAGGAAGGTACTTGCATATGTTACAGTTGATCCTTGATTCTAGGATATCACCAGTTCTAAGATATGCTGTAGCTTTAATAACAGCTGTTTTGATTTAAAAAAGAGAGATCGAGGAAAGGAGGAGGCAGAGGAGGAGAAGGGGACATAAAAATAATTAAGATGTGCTGTGTACATGTACCAACTCCTCACAATGAATGTAATCATTATTTACTGCAAACATGTACTAATAAAAATTTTAAAAACCAAGAAAAAATATCACATTAAAAGGACACTTATATTTAGGTCATGACATAGTTTTAAAAATATTAAAATGTGAAAATCATGTAAATTGTAGAAAAAAGAATGACTTAAGATCATATTTGTTGAAAATAAGATATTAACTGCACTTTTTTTTTCCAGTACTGGGGATGGAACTCAAGACCTTGTGCTTGCCATGCAGGTGTGGCGCCATTGAATTACATCCTGGCCCTTAACTGCACTTTTTAAAATGACAATTTGCAATAAAAGAGAATGCTTTCAAAGCCAAAATATTGCAAAGATTACATTTTTAATGATAAAATTTCATTTGCTAGGCAATTTCATTTTCTAGGATCTGCTAGGGAAGGGTTTCTGAATCTCGGCAGTACCAACATTTTGGGCTGAATAGTTTTTTTGTTGTTGTTGTTGTGGGTAGCTGTGCTATGCATTGTAGTATGTTTAACAACTTTGCTGGCCTCTGCTCACTAGATTCCAGTAACATTGTATCTACATTACTTGTTACCCTGCTGTGACAACCAAAAATGTCTCCAGACATTGTCAAGTGTCCCCGGGGCAAAGGACGACATTATGCCTGGCTCAAAACCACCAGGTTGGTAGAATGGCTATTTTGGGGGCAGTAGTTTATATCAGTTAGTGTTCTGTTACAGAGAACAGACTCCACTCTATGTGGCTTAATCTGAAATGTACTAATGACAGGGTACTTACTAGTCTACAGAACTGCTCTGTGGGCTGAAGAAAGAGACTCGAGGTTAGAGCTTTCAGGAACAAATCTTGAAGTAACACCACAACTGAGACATTGAGGGACAACTGAGACAGGCTTCTCTTGCCTTGATATGGACACTGCCTATCAACGGAGAGGCTGTGGGCAGGGTGGGAAGCTACTTTCTCTAAACAAGGGAGCTAATTTGCCATCTACATCAGCAAAAGATCTCTCACATTCGGACTGTTTCCTTGCTTCCCTCCATTCTGAATTCAAGTTCCAAAAGTATATTTGATGATGGAACCTAAATCATACTTAGATTGCAAGGGAGCCTGGAAAGAAAGTAGTTTTCAGTTTACCAGCCCCTATACTAGACGAAAAAGCACTCTAGGAAGTTGGGTTGGATTTTGTATTAGCTCATTTCTAGTATCTTCTACTGGGTTATCCCAGAGATCCTCAACTCCACCAGTAGATAACTACCTGCTCTGTGCCCAGGTATTCTCTTCACTCCCCATTTACTTTTTTATGTTTTTCTTTTGCTTTATTCTCTTCTCTATTTTCTCTTTTGTTATCATTTTTTTCCCATCTCATCTCTGACCCTGTCCCTAATGATAGTTTCTTCTACAGGTTTCAAAAGTGTATTTTTCATAGTTGGCTCTGTTAGTGTACTTGACACATGAAAATTCTCTGTTGGTGAGAAGTGATTTGATGCCTAGGATTCTCATCCTTCATCACCTGTGTCTTTAAGCACTGAAGTCAGGGTGCAAACTGATATTCTGGGGAAAAGCTTTGTATCTTTGAACAATAGTTTCTCCATCTAGAAGCATAGCACCACACTAACATAAATTAATTAATATGAATGATCATACTGTTCAGTTTGAATTAAATATTGATTGGTAGGCTTAATTCCAAATAAGTAAGAAACAAACTACGCATTTTGTTTCTGGGTTAGAGGCCTTTAAATTTAAAAAGATGTAACTCATTAGGGATAGGAATAAGAAGTGTTTGGCTACCTGATTTTTCTTTCAGTGCATTGCTAAAATCTCTTAATACTTTGGGGAATTTGACCTGAAGTTAATATTCAGAAAGTATCCTTTGGAGAGGTAAAACATCATAAAACATTTACTTTTAGTTTAGGGCTGCCACATAAAATACAGAGGAACCAGTTAAATTTGAGTTTCAAATAAACAATAATTAATTTTAGTATGAATTTTTTTTTACTATAGTTGCAAATATTTTGTGGAACTTAGACTAAACATTATTTATTTTTTATTTGAAGTTCAAATCTGACTGGATGGCCTGTATTTATACTTGCTAAGTATGGTGTGAATGAGCTGATGGAGTTATTTCTTGAGAATGTGTTCTTGAGAGGGACAGACAATAAAGAAGACATTTGGGCAAAGAGAAATAAAGATGAGCAACTTGAGCTATGTACAGAAAAGAATACTGTATGAGCAAGTAAAAAAAAAAAACCAAACAAACATCAAACTGGTTCTAGTTATCACTAATAATTCCTTGAACATGTAAATAAAGCCCTGATTTGAAGGTAAAGTTTGTTCCTTCTCTGAGGACGTGACCACTTTCCTACAGCATTTGGATCTGATCCCAGTGCAGCATTCAGTTACCCCAGACTGGACAAGCAGAGCTTGGAGGTAAGCAGAAGAGATGAACAACGCAGGCACTGGATACCTTGGAGCCTTGTAATCTTGCTTGCACAACATCCAGATTGCATGGTTCTTGGCTTCAGTGCAGTTGGGCACAATTTCAATGCACATCTATGGAGACCATGTCACAACAACAAAACAAACCAATGTAGCTGCGAGTTACATTAACAGCTTGAAAAAACAAGTCAACAGATTTGAGGACTGCTCTGGGAGCCCCTCCCTGGGAGAGCCTCTGGCAGAAAAGGAGTTACCAAGATCCCTTTTTGAGATTTTTTTTTCAGCTAAGATTTCTCTATATGTGCAACTTGTTCATTTCAAAGGTTATTATTATTATTTTTTTGATGAGGGAAACTCTTCTTTGCTTTATTGTTGATCAGCCTCAGATCTTCCTGAGGTAGAGTGGTCTTTGTTGCATGCAAGTTTCTCAGCCTAAGACGTGGTTTCCCTGCTCAGATAAGGCAATGCTGCATCTGTTCACAGGCTCTTCCATTACCGTTAGTCACAAATACATTGAGCCAGATTTTATACATTTTGTGATGCTTCAGTCACTGTTTGATTGCATATTGGTAGTCAAAAAAAGTTTATATACTTCTATGTTGTAGCAGCATACAATTCTGGTGTAACTTGTTGAACAAAATTTGCTCCTT
The DNA here is from genome assembly GCF_000247695.1 of Heterocephalus glaber. The sequence continues at coordinate 5,759,810 of NW_004624833.1, read as the reverse complement.
ATAGACAGTACATTAGTAGATAGTAATACTTTCCCCATTGCTGAATTTAGAACAAACTGATTTCATAAAGTATGACAGTGGAGTAGGCCCAGGAATATATGTGAGTTGGAGTCTTGCCAGTATCAGGAACTTCCCATGCTCATATATTTTTTATTTCTGATTTTTATGAAATATTTGATTTATATGCCATATTAGGGTGTGTGGGTGAACAGTAACGAGAAGGAAAATGAAACATTTTGGAAGGATCTTCTTACTTAATGTAATTTCTTTCAAAATAAATATAAGGTATGCTTTATTTTGCATTTTTATTCTTTTAATCTGATTTACATATATTCTTAGTCATATTATTCCTCAAAATTTTCCCTCTACATTCATACATTGTAACAACTTAAAATTTTGCTTTGCTTGATAATGGTAAATTTATAAGACAAAACAATAAAAACAGTAAGGCTATCTCATTTTATTTGGTTGTACTTTTAAAGCAAGTTTATTCTGACTCATATCCTGGGCTATCTCAATTTGTACATGTTTTTGGAATTTTTTTTCCAGTTTCAGTATTTGCCCTAGTTGTACTTTTTCCCATTACCCATTTCCCAACTCTTGCTTCCAAATATCCTCTCTTTTCCCCCACTGTCTCTTCCTATGTCTCTAGATCTTTTGGGAAAGTCTCAACTTTCTTTTCTTTTTATCACAGTACTTTCATGAAGTTCTTCTCCAAGTTCCTTAAAGTGTATGAAACAGATTGCCCCTAGTTCAAGGCAATGCCAGTGAAAGTCATGGAATGATTCAGAGTCTGGTGAAAAAGAGGATGAGTTGGTTATAACCTCTCTGAGGTCTGTTCTACCATGAGGATGTCATGATTCCATGAAAAGATACTCCTGGGATTGATGCATCATGTTAGCTCTTTCTCTGCATTTAGTCCTTAACTCAAATATTATTGTTGAACTTAATAAGTTACATTGAGTTGAAAAACAAACCAAAAAGAAAATTCTCAAGCCATAAAAAGAATTAGCTCCTTTCAGAGAGGCCAGATCACTATTAACAGGTAGTCAGAAATTCTTACATTATCTGAGACGAGATTAACTCTTAGAGAGGAACTTGGAGAGACTAACTCCGAATGCAACCAGCAGGACTTTCTTTGGCACATCCTGGCTTTCTTTACCTGTATAGTAACTGTAAACCATCCCAGGGGACCTAGAGGTAAGTGATAGATGTAGCAATCCATGCCTTCCCTGGGATTGCTGTAGTTAGGACTTCATTCAGGATGAAAAGCCACTGCCCCTATGGAACCATGCCCAAGTGAGAGCCATTGAAAAGAGAGGCTGCAAAGTTCTATATCACACGTGATAAGCATAAATTCAAATGTACTTATTCTGTTGAAGCCATTTGCTTATTTTTGTTTGTTTGTTTCATAGTGCACTTGCTCTGTTCCAAGAACATTGTTCAACAGTGGTGAACAGTTGTGAGCAAAGCTAGATAGGAAATTCTCACTTTCATGAAGTGGTATATCGTCTAGTGGGGAGGAAAGATAATTATCACATAATTGCACAAATAGAATTAAAATTGTATCAGTAATAAATGTCCAAAAAAAGTACATGGGACTATTAGAACATATAATAGGTAGGATTGATGGAGTCATGAGTTGAGAGGAAACAGAAGGAGAAGTAACGTGTTGTGGGAGGACAAGCAGTTCTCTAGATTCTGCGGCCAAGGGCCAAATCTCTGTGAGAGGAGGGATGAAGGGAAAAGACCAGTATAGATGGAAGGTAGTAAGGATGAGGCAACAGCAGGAGACAAGATGAGGATGTGCAGCAGGGTCCAGATCATCTAGGGTGGTACAAGGCTATCATATGGGTGATTTTGGTCTTTAATTCTAAAAGCAATAAAAAGTCATTGAAATGGTTGAGGAGCTGATGGTAGGGAGAGAGAGGTAATCAGACTTACATGTAAAACATATTTTCTTTCTTTCTTTTTTTTTTGGTACTGGGGATCGAACTCGGGTCCTTGGGCTTGCAAGGCAGGCGATGGAACCACTGGGCTAAATCCCTGGCCCCCATATTTTATTTCAATATAGTAAGCACCATGAAAATTATTAGAGGTCCTCAAACACTTAAAACTGGCAGTATTTTTAGGATTGACTTCCATTTCTGAGGTGGCTGTGTACCTTGGACAAACCCTTCATTCTCTTCAGAGGCCAGTTATAGGCCCTAATCAACTTTCATGAGTGTAATATCAATAATTATAACTTTATATGACAAAATGTGGCATTTACTAAATTTAACAAAAAAAAATATTCTTGACAAAATTTAGATGGCAAAATTTTTACTTGGTATAAAAAATATTCAAAAAAAGAAAACAACATGGTTGAAGGTAAAATTAGTAAAATTATATGTAGATGAAATACCTCATAAATGGATAAAATCTTTATTATAAATTCATCCTCAAAAGAATTGATCCTGGTGAAAATAATGTCAGAAGATAAAAACTAAAATTAAAAAATTAGGAATATTGTCAATATCCAAATAGAAACTTGGGCAAAGGATTACAATGATTTACCTTACTATAAACTACTTTAGTGTATCTCTTTCCATGAAAATATGGCCAAAACATCTAAGAGTACACTCATGCCATATCTATTCACCATAGTACTAGAAATTCAAGTAAAAAAAATAAAAAAAGAAATAAAAGGCATCCAAATTAGAAAGTAAGAAATGAAATTTTTCTGCAGATGATATGATCATGTAAGTAGAAGCCCCTAAGACTCAGCCGAAAACCTATCTGAATTAATAAATGAATTCAATAAAGTTGCAAGTTACAAAATCAACATGCAAAAAATTAGCTTTATTTTTATATACAAACAGTAAATTATCAGGAAAAATTGAGAAAATAATTCCATTCACAATATCAATAAAAATAAAATGCATAGAAATAAACTAACCCAAAAAGGTGAAAGACTTGCACACTAAAAATTATAAAACATTGATGAAGGAAATTAAATAAAAAACCAGATAAATGGAAAGATATTCAGTGTTAATGGATTGGAAGAATTAATATTACTAAAATGTTACCCAAAGTGATCTACAGATTTAATGCAATCTGATAGGCAATTTCATTAACATACTGTACAGAAATGGAAAAAAATACTAAAATTCATAGGAAACCACAAAAATCCTTGAATAATAATAACAGTCTTGAATAAGAAGAACAAAGTTGGAGGAATCACACTTTCTGAATCCAAAACATATTACAAAGCTACACTATGTAAATAATTATAGTACTAGTATAAAAACATGCATACAGACCAATGGAACAGAATAGAGAGTCCAGAAGTAAATTCACAAATCTATACTCAATCAATTTTTAATAATAGTGCCAGGAACACTCACTAGGGGAAGGATAGTCTCTTTGATAAATGGAATTGGGAAAACAGGATATCAACATGAAGAATGAAATTAGACCCTTATTTTAAATCATATACTAAACCAATCTCAAAATAGTTTATAGACTGAAATGTAAAAAGACTCACATCATAAAATTACTAGAAGAAAACATAGAGAAAACACTTCTTGACATTGGTCTAGGCACTGATTTCTTTGTTTTTGAGATCCTTTTATTTTTTAAAGGACTGCTTTAAAATTTTAAACTACAAAACAGACTCCATACATTCTGCCATAAATAAAAAACCAATAAGGCAGGACTCTACATAAGCAAACTGAGAACAACTATTTTTCAGAAAATGTGATAAAATGGTTTACAATCATTAGCCATCCAGTTCTTAAAATAAAACTGGAAAACTCACAAATCTTCAAATGGCCCAGACAATATGCCCTTGAAGAGGGGACAAAACATAGTTCTGTGGGCTGGGGATTTAGCTCAATGGTTCCGCTGCATGTCTCACAAACACATGGTCCCAGAGTTTGATCCCTGGTACCAACAAACAAAATGTGGTTCTGCCATTTTGTACTGTTCTCATATTTTTGAAAACCTAATCTTGCTTGGAGCATAGGTCTGTTCCATATTCTAAAATTCACACAGGTTTTTTTTTTTTCCTCAAGAACCATATAGTAGAGGCACTAATGACAATACAACTTTGTTTCCAAGAACCTTATAACAAAGTGTTATCTCTTAAACATACGACTTCAGAGGCAAAAGGGAATCCTGTAGGTTTTCTCAGAGAGGCAGCTTCTGAGCCTGCCTCATTGGATTTCCTTCTTCATTCGAATCCTCGTTGGGGCTTTTGACGGCCTTGGTGAACACTGCATTACTCTCTGCTGGGCCATTGCCTTCCTCAGCCAGCACTGGGGCCGCCCTGTGATAATCCTCACGGCTTCCGCTACAGTATTTGGTATCTTGCATCTTCGGGAAATTTCCATCAGCTCATCCACTGTACAAAAGGACCCTTTCATTACTGTCTCATAATCCTTTGCTACACGCCTAGCATTCATGTAGTCTCTACTCCGATCTTCAATCTTTTTCTTAGCTAAATGAATATTGATACCCTCTTCATATTTGTTATAGTCTCTCCAGAGTTGTTCAGTGTTGATCATTGGATTAACACAACCTTGTTGATAAACTCTTCAGACAGCTGTTATTCTCTGGTTTTCTGCATAAGATCCAACAGCTTCCACGCCTTTTAGAAAATTGATATAATACACCCAAATCTGATAGGACAGAATTTCCATTCCAATTTTATCCAGTGCAAAGTCATAAGCTTGAGCCATTTTCTCTTTGTAAGTTGGTAGTTTACCTGTGGTTTCTCAGACATATGAAAGATAACACTTCCATAAATCAATGTGCAAAACCTTCATAAGGCATCTCTGAAATAGCTTTTCAACTTTGTCATAATTTTTAGCTTTAATTGCCGCTTCAATGTACAGTTTCCAGAATCTGCCAGAACTGGGAAACTGGGCAACAAGGCGCTCATAAGTCTTCCATGCTTTGTCTATAGGTTGATTCTGTGCCTCTCGAATGAGAATGCTCCAAGCATCAAGGTCATATGGATTTTCTTCTAATTTCTTTTTGGCTTTCTTCACCTTCTCTGGGACATACTCAGCTGCCTGTTCCGTGGCTCGGTTGTCTGATATGGCCTCAGAATTGAAACGTGCATACTAACTAACAATAGAAAGCTAGAAAAGAAAAATTAAACTAAAGACAACCCCTAAATCAGTCAAGCTATCCCTTACCCAGCAGAGCCTGACTGCTAACACCAACTGCCACCACCCACTCCAGCACTGATTTTTAAAAAATATGACACCAAAAGCAAAATCAGACAGGTGTGATTATATCAAATAGGGGAAAAATACCAAAAAGCTTCTTCACAGAAAAGGAAACAATCAACAGAATAAAAGGCAATATACAGAATGCGAGAAAATATGTGCAACTATATTATCATATAAGAGGTTAAAATGAAAAACATAAGGAATTCATTCCTAAACTCAATAGTAAGAAAACAAATAATCTAATAAAAAATGCAAAGAAACTAAAGAGACATTCCTGCTAAGAAGAAATACATATGGCCAACAGATACATGAAAAGTTGCTTAACAGTGGCTAAAAGCCAATCACACCATGATATCTTACCTTACATTTGTTAGCCTGTTATCAAAAAGACAAAATGTTGAGAATATGTGGAAAAAACAACATCCTGTATTCTGATGGTGGGAATGTAAAGTAGGACAGCCATCATGGAAAAAAATGTGGAGGGTTCTTAAAAAAATTAAAAATACAGCAATTCCTCTACTGGGTATATAGCCAAAGGAACTGAAGCCAGTACCTTGAGACATTTTCATTCCTGTGTTTATTACAGCATTATTCACAATAGCTAATATATGGAAACAACATAATGTCTGTTGATGGAAGAATGGATAAAGAAAATGTATATTATATACAATGGAATATTATTGAACCTTAAAAAAGGTTATCTTGGCATTTGAAGTAATATATATGTACCTGGAGGACATTAGCTAAGTAAAATAAGCCAGACATAGGAAGACAGATACTACATACTTTTACCTACACAAGGAGTGATCAGAAATATGGTGAATGTTTAAATTTTAAAAATTACAATAAAAGACACATGGCCATTAATCTCTCTCAAAATTATTCCTGCCACTTCAAACCCATCTGTGCCATCATTTTTGCCACTTTCAGGACTAGTTCTGGAAGTCCTTTTTGTGTGTGTCTTTGTGAGAGATGATAAAAAATACTTTGAATGCTGGTACCATGTGGCATATAGTGGAAAAGCAGGCTAGTGAAAAAACAATACAGTGTGTCTTCATCGACCTTATTCACTGGATTTGTGCAGCTTCTAGCTCTTCTCCTAAATCAAAATGACCATGAAAGGTGAATGTTTTGAATTGATTCAGGACGTGGAGGCAGCCATGACTTGTAATGAAACACACTCATGGAAAAGGACTTTGAGAACTGCTTCAGAAAGTAGTAAGAGCAATGAGATAAGAGTGTTTGAAGTGAGGGAGAGTATTTTGAAGAGGATTAATGTCAACGTGTCTCTTACTATAATAAATTAAAAAAATTAAACACACACGGTATTTTTCGATCACATGTCATATAAGGAATCTAAAACAATCAAACCTGTAGAAGTAGAGGATAGAATGGTAGTTGCCAGGGCTTGTAGAGAGAGAACTGGAAAGATGTTGGTCAGAGAGTACAAAGTTTTAGTTACACAAGATGAGTAAACTCTGAAGATCTAATCCACAGTAATGTGACCATAGTTAAAAATAATATAGAGCCAGGGATTTAGCTCAGTGGTTCTGCTGTCTCCCTCGCAAGTGCAAGGTTCCAAGTTCAATTCCCGGTACCAAAAAAAAAAAAAAAATGTATTTCACTATAGTAAAATACTCAATTATATACTTGAGATTTCAAGAAGGTAGATCTTAAGTGTTCTCATATACATACACAAACAAATAAGTGCAGGCACAAAAGTAATTATGTGAGGAGTGGATATACTCCTTAGCTTGATCATAGTGATTATTTTATAATGTTTATCAAAATATGAAGTTTTTATATATTAAATATGTAAGTACATCCTAAATATATGGAATTTTAATTTGTCAATAATACCTTAGTAAAACTGGAAAGAGAGAAAATGGAAAAAGGAAAGAACAACGTAGAGTAGAAATGACAGCAGCCAAATCTGTTGTTAAAGTTCTATGGGATCTGTTTTTGAATTTTTAATTATTAATATCTATTATGGTGTCCTGTTTATAAAAAAAATCAACTTCCACAAGAAGTACTTTAGAAATTGGCATGCTTAATTTATCCTTTTTCTTTAAATCAAGTTTTAATTTTATCTTGAAAAGTTAGTGAAAAATTAACTGTTGGGACCTACACGCTACTTAGGAAAAACTAAAAAGAGGTTGATCTTTAACATTTAATCAATGAATAACTTTTTTATTTCCTGCATATAAATAGTGTAGATACTTGTTTGGGAGTGCTATTCACTACTTAGTCATATTATAGTCATCTGTTAAATTTTATTGAGCTACAGTTACTCAATTAAATTATTTTATAATTCTACAGTGAATTTAATTTATGACAGTGATTTCTAATTTGATAGTTTGGAGAATTTGATCAGCTTGAAAGTATAAGTGTTTGACAAAGAAGTCATTTCTTATTTTGACCATTTAAAAAAATTCTGACTTCATTTTTAAGAGGGCTCTCTTGAGGTTATAGTTAATTTCCCATTGGTAAAATAAATGGTAATTACTGAAATCTTTCATATAACCTTAGTGGAAAGTGCCTCCATGTCCAATTTGTATAATTTAAGTCAAACCAAGCATAATTTTCACTAATAAACTATTAGAAATAAAATAAGTTATGATTACCAAAAGATATAGATGCTAAAGATTTAGTTTTTTTAAAAAAGCATCCTCTAAGAGAAAAATCAAAGTTCCTTAAAAATGTTAATATTAAGCTGGAACTAATCATGCTAATTTGTTATAAAGATTATTTAGTGAAACATCAGTGGAAAAGGCAACTTGAAAACTGAAATACTGTCTTGTTTACTATTTTAGGTCAGCAGTTCCATAATGTATTTTAAAAGTAGAAAAATGTCACATTTTGTATATACAATGAAACTTTTTTTTTAAGATCTGGGAAATCTGTTTGGAAATCGATCTTGTGTGTTGTTTATTTGTGTAAAGCCTACACCTAGGCATAGTGGTGAAGAGGAAGTCTTTGGGGCCTGACAGCTTAGATTCAAATCCTTGCTGCCTCATGTATTAGGTATCAGACTTTTAGGACAATGGGAAAATTACTTAACCTCTTCAAGCACTAGTTTGCTAATCCCTAACTAAAATGGGGATGATAGTAGTTATATTCCATAGGATTGTTGTCAGTATTCTACCTATTATTATTATTATAACTACCTATAGGAGAGAATTTTCTGGCTTAATACAAATAACTTTCTCCTCATTTTAATGTACACTGTATACTGTACACGGTAATTGGTGTTTGGGGAATATTCTTTTCTATCTAAATAGTTTAACTTCTGTATCCATGTTCTCCCTGAAGGCCTGTAAGACAGCTGTGGGCTCTGTATGTGTTTGGGGTGTTTAACATTATAAAATATAGCATGGTATTATATTATGATAGGATTCTAATATTGCAGGTGTTTAAGACAGAGGGAGCACACAGAAAATAGAACTAGTTCTGAGAAGGTAAGTATAATAATAAATTCTTCTTAAAACATTTCTGTCTCTACTTGTTTAAAATTTCTTTAACAATCATATAAAATGCTGGCATCAGATTAAATTTCTAATTTTTTTCCTGATCTTCAGATTTATATGACTCTCCTGTATGAAATGCCTTTATACAGCTGGCTCCACTTTTATCATGCCTTGTGCCTTGGGACCCTTGTAGCAAGAAGGATCAACAAGAAGATGATCATGTGTTTTACCCACTCAGTGTTATTGGTGGAAACCACAGCATAAGAGTAAAGCTGTTCAGAAGGGAGGTGTGCAATATTACACCTAATGTTAATATGGAGGCAGTGCTGAAATGACAAAATGGGGTGATGAATAGAGGGAGCCATCTGTACTCCTGCAGGACTTAATGTTAATAGGTGTTTACTAACTTCTTATTGACCCAAAGTTTCTTTAGGCAATGTATTCCCAATTCAGGCTGCTGGGATTTTCTACCCTTGTTAACATTTATTTTCACCACCCTGCTCTCCCTCCATTTATAAAGACGTAATGCTTAAAGGGCTATTTGTTACCACTGTTCAGTGTCACCACCATCAAGGCGCTACCACATTTAAGGTGCTCTGCAGGGCAATGAATAAATATTTGCCAGTGCTCTAAATGCCAAGGCCTCTTGAGGACTTAAGAGGAGTGTTGCTTACGCAAGAGTGGGGGAAGGGCAGAATGATTCCTGTGCAGCAGATTTTGGTGCTCTGGACTGAATGTTTCCAAAAAATGTACCACATTATTTTGCTTCAGTTGTTAGTATTAGCCACTGCCTCTCCCTCAAGCTGCCTTGAAATACTCTCATGTTGACACTTTGGAGGAGAGCAAGAATTTTCTTCGAGGTTAGGTTTTGATCTGTATTTGAAAAAAGAATCATAAAAACATTGGTTTGCTGGGCTGTGACAAAGCAAGCCTTCGACCTCACATTGAGGACTCAGCAAGTTGCTTCATGTTTTCTATTTGTAACTGCCTTCTCTCTGTCAGCTTTGTTGAAGCATCCATAAAACGAAATAGCTTCATTAAATACAAGAGGGTAAGAGAAGTTGGCAGTTGCAGTTATTCAAATAGGCTTTCCTCTTTAGCTGTTTACACTCCAGGTGGGGAAAAAAAGTCAGAAGATGAATTCCTGCTTATCACTTGTTATTCATGACCTGCATTTTGCGGGTAAGTGAGGTCAACCAGGCTCTGGAAAATGGGGGCATTTTGCATCAGGCGCAGCACTAAGCTGGTGCACAAAATTAATGTTATGACAGCTAGGATGGCCTTGCCACTGCCATTTCATTCACTAAGTTTGCATATGTGGACAAAGAATATCTCAGGTAGGATTGTCTTGCTTATGGCCTCTGGCTGACAGGGACAAGCAGTAGTTCTGCCCTGAGATTAGCTCTTCCCATCCTTAGATTCTGTTCTTTCTTGAAGCTTTCACCACAAAATTGGTGTCTTTTCTAAACCTAAGGCATCTATATTTCAGTGAGCTGAGAGGATGCCTAGATGCATAGGAGGTTTTAACTCTAAGACTCTTACAGTCAGTAAATGAGGTAAGTGCTGATGATGTTTAGTAAATCACCATGCAAATGTGAGGTAATTTGAACTCATGAAAGATGGAGGTGTTTCTATGATCTCTGGTTGTGGGAAAAGGACATTTCAAACCAGGGGGATAGTTTGAACAAAGGCACAGAGGTGTTTCTAATCAGTGGATACTTTTTTTGGACCTTGCTTTATTTATTTTGAACAGTATTTGCTAATATTGATCACTTGTTTTATCTTGAAGTCTTCTCTTGGCTTTGGTGACCCCTACATTCTTTTGGGTTTCCTCCTGCTTATATGATGGCTTTTTTCAATCTTACCTCCAGTTTTCTATTACTATACATTTGGTTGATGCTGTGCCTGTGCCTCCAATCAGGCCACTCTCCTTGTGTTCATTCTTGCATGAACTAACTGGGATTCCACAAGAACTATGTTAATCTTTTCCAAGGGCAATGCCCCCAGTGAATGAATTAACTTTCACTAAGCCTCACCTCTTACAGGTACTGCTGATTCTTAATACTGGCACATAGGAGATCAAACTCCCAGCACTCAAACCATATCTAATCTATAGCAACTACTAATATTGTATGCTCAGGGTCTGTTTACTGTCTTTATCACTTTAAGCCATTATCTCTTTGAAAACCTGGAACATTTTAGATAGTAAATAGATACTTTTTTGAGTGATAAGTGAGTAACAATGAACGAAGTGTCTGTATGGAATGTCAGATTACCCACTGTGAGTGAAGTATAGGATATGTAAAAGACAGAAGTAAAATATATGAAAGAAAAATGGTGGAGTATCTGACATTGTATTTTCTGAATACTAAATCTGAGATGAAGATTCTAGGGGAGGAAGTTTATTTGGAATCAATAACTGTGAGGGAGTGTGGGGGGGAATATGGTAGAGGGAGAAATTGAACTAAAATGAAGTTTCAGAAGGGCTCTCAGCTGATACCATGTGGCATTCAGAAGCTGACATGATCCTACAAAGTTGTCCTGAATTGAGGCAAGGTTCTGGGCCTTTGTATCCTCACAGCAAGCAGTCACTGGATGTGGGCAGCCTCTGGGGAGGAGATAAAACTTGGGCCAAGTATCTTCAATTGCCAAGGACAATTTCTGAAGAGGGGTTTAACTGTGATCTGTTAGAAGCCAACATTGCTGGCATCTGGAGGAATGAATGAGTATCCTGGTATAGGGGATCTTGGTGGCATACCATAGCATCCACTACACTTGGCCTAGTTCATGTCAGATTGAGATATTTATACTTTAGTTGATAGGCTTTGAGATGCCATTGAAGGTGTTTACATAGAGAAGTAATGTGAGTCAGAGTTGTATTTAGGGAGATTAATCTCGCTAGGGTGTTTAGATTGGACTAGAGGTGGGGAAACTAGAGTCAGAAAGGCCAGTGGGAGACTTTTGAAATAATCCAGGCAAGGAAATAAAGGTCTAAACAAGGGTGTTGGCAGTGGAAATGGAAAAGGTTTGTGGTTGCAAGAGATATAACATTGCTAGAATTCACAAGCCCTGGTGACTGAATATGGGAAATATTGAAGAGGAAGAAGACTGAAAGTGAACCCATGGTTTTTAGCCTGGCTGACATATAAAGACAATGGTTCTGGTAATAGGAATAAAGAAGGACACAGGCTTGATGGTAGATTTGCTCAATTTGCAATATGGTAGTCACCCAAGTAGAAGTGGTCAATAGGTGGCTGAGTAATATTTTTGGGAGGGAAAAACACACGTAAATGAGAAGTTACATGGTCATATAAGAATGGTCATTTAGCAAGTGTGTGTAAAAACAGTTAATTCAGGGAAAGGACAAATCCCTGTGGCAAAGAAATGTTTCTGGCAGAGGTGGCATTTAAGTGGGGGTTAGATGGAGGACTGGGATTTATGATGGGAAAGAACAGTTAGGGAGGGGGGAGTGATGACATTTTGAGTGGGCTAATGGTTTGAACAGAGGCAGAGAGGTAGGAAAGCACACTCTATTCAGGAAACCAGAAGATCAATTTGGCTAGAATGGAGAATCATTAAGGAATATTGTTTTAAAAATTTGAATATTGATTGTGGAGAAAATTGAATAACAAACTAAGTGACAAGAAGGGAAGAGGACTTTAAGAGTTTGTAAAGATTGTAAAACTTTGCCACTATTTCTGAAATTTGATATTATATACTGCCTGAGTGTGGGTCTCCATAAACCACAGAACTAAATTCTCCTCTGAAGAGATACTGTCAGTGTTTTTGCACCCAAGTGGCTGTGACGTAGAAGACTGCTGGTTACTGGCAGTCTTTTTCATGATTATATGAAGAACCATTAGAGGAAATTCAACTTGCATGTGTTTCTGAGGCTTTTTCATCTACCGTCTTTGCTTAGCATTCATGAGGTGCAAAGAATCTGTGGATTAATTGGTCAGATGGTTTATTGATTTACCCTGAAAAGTAAATATTCTTTTTTTTTGTACCAGATATCAAACTCAGGACCTTGCACCTGCAAGGCAGGCACAGTGCCACTGAGCTAAATCCCTGGCCTACCTGAAAAGTAAATATTGTGTATCTGCAAGTGGAAAGTCAATGTGTATAATCTAGCTGCCTAGTCATGCCTGCCCCAAATACTATTGAAAAGTTTGACCAAGGATTATAAAACTGTTGAGAGCTGAGTCCCAAGGTTCCACACAAAATAACTTGTTGAAGCTATTGGGAAAATAACAGGATGTGCATTTTACTTGCTGGGATTCCTTATTTGCTACAGAAGCATCTGGCAGAGCTAAATAGCTAAATAGCATTACATCATTTTTCATTTCTTCCTTTTTATTTATTATCTTTTTTGATTTATGTGACATGGAAACTTGTTCCACCCCCTCTAAGGGCTCTCATTGAATAAAAAGGGCATCTTGATATAACTTCAGTGATTTCATAGCGGAATCTTCAGATTGGTGCTTGGGCCATTAGAAAAACAACAAAAATAATAACAAAACTTCTTTGGTGTCTTTAAGCAGATGTTTCACTTCTCCCTCCTCCAAAGTGGTCATGGGCTGCTATGAGACTTCCCATTACCATTCAAAACATCACTGGTTTTGTTTCCTTTTTTATAATTTCTTCATAAAATGTTTGAAATATCTCTTAGGAGAAGGATGAGAATTGCTGCTTAAGGGACTAATCTTTTCTCCCTCCTTTCCTCACTCCCTGTAGCCCTTTCTTCCTCTCTCTTTTCCCTTTCCTTCCTTCCTTTCTCTCTCTTTTTTTGATTTTATTAGTATGTGCTTCCAGTACATAATGATTATATTCACTGTAGGAAAATAGTACATGTACATAACACATTTCAGTTCTCCTTTTTGTTATTTGTTTTCCCCTTCCCTCTACCCCTCCATTTTATTTTTCCAGCATCAGATTCATTTATTTATAATACCTTATAAAGTTAATTATCATGTATATAGATTAAAAACCAGAACAATAGGCCAAAGCCATACAAAACATGTAAGATAATTGTACTAAGTCAAGGTACACTTTTAGATACATTATCTACTGGATAGCAATTTTTTTTTTCTCTTTTTCCCTATTATCTGTCTTTTATTTATGGTCTCAAGGTGCATCCATATTTCTACAAATGACTCAAGTTTATCCTTTTATGGAAGAGTATTACTCCATTGTGTATAAATACCACATTTTCTTTACCCATTCCTCTGTTGACTGACATATAATATACATATATCTCTGTGGTATGATGTCTTTTTATTTTTTTTGGTACCGGGGATCAAACTTGGGTCCTTGCGCTTGTGCAGCAGGCGGTGAAACCACTGAGCTAAATCCCCGGCCCCAGTGGTATGATGTCTTTAACGCTATCGGGCAGATGCCAAGAAGGGGAATAGTTGGGTCAAATGGAATTTCTATTTTTAGTTCTTTGAGGAATTTCTATACTGATTTGCATGCGCTTGTATGAGTTTACAGTTCCACCAACAATGAAGAAGGGTTCCCCTCTCCCCACAACCTTGCCAGCAGTTGTTATTGGTTGATTTCTTGATGGTAGCCATTCTTTCTGGAGTGAGATGGAATCTCAGTATTCTGTTAATTTGCATTTTTCGAATGGCCAGAGATGTGGAACATTTTTTCAGGTATTTGTTGGTCATTTACATTTCTTCACCTGAGAAGTGTCTATTAATTTCAGATCCTCATTTTTAAATTGACTCTTTTAACTTCTGGAGATTTTTTTTTGAGTTTTTTATATATTCTAGATATTAGTCCTTTGTCTAAGGAGTAGCTGGCAAAAGACTTTTCCTTTTCTATAGCTTGTCTCTTCACTGTGATGGTGGTTTCCTTTGCTATGGAGAACTTTTTAAATTTGATGTGATCCAATTTGTTGATCTTTCTTTCTTTCAACAGAAAGTAAATGACATGTGTTGCAATTTGGAATGGCCTGCTAGGTTTAGGACCAATGACGAAGAATATGCAATTGATGATGTGTGAACAGTTACTTTTGTTAAGGCAAAGTGGCCCGAGTGTGTTTATAGCTTTCCTCATAATTAACTGCATGAGATTTCATTCATCAGAACAAAATGTGCCAAACTTTGAGCAGTTAAAAAAGAAACACAAAAATATGAGCATGTTAAGTTTCAGTTGATTCAACAGCTCTACATTAATCTCTAAAAAGCAAACAAAGGAGTATTTATTGTTTTTCTTTTTCTATTGTATGAAAAAATAAAACAAAATTTTATAACAAAACAATAAGAATG
>NW_004624833.1:5711155-5732218 GCF_000247695.1 Heterocephalus glaber | reverse complement strand
AGTGGTTGCACCAGTCTGCACTCCCACCAGCAGTGGAGCAGTGTTCCTCTTTCCCCACAGCCCCACAAGCATTTATTGGTTGATTTTATGACAGCAGCCATTCTTTCTGGAGTGAGGTGGAATCTCAGCGTTGTTTTCATTTGCATCTCTTGAACGACCAGTGATGTTGAACAAAAGATGGCTTTCTTAATAAATACTAAAAGAGATTTTCTGAGCTATGTCTGTAAAATGTTTGAAAGCATGCCCCCCGCCCCACCCCGAGAAAGTGGCGGCCATTTATTTATTTATTTTGCGGTATTGGGCGTCAAACTCAGTACCTCACCCTTATGAGGCAGGCACGGTGCCACTGAGCTAAATCCTTGGTTGGGGGCCTTTTATTTTTAAGTGAATCATTAGCTTAAATCTCTTCCTCAGAAATTTATGCAAACCACCCAGCCTCTAAATGCTTGCCCTTGTCCAACCTGAACACTTCTGGATCTAATCTGCTCCTGCAGCTTTTTTTGTCTCTTGTGTCTACTTGTTTTGCAGGTGGCACCTCTTGCCTTGTGCCTTGTGGTTGTCAAACTCTGGTCTGTCTTCTTGATTATTTCTTACCAAGAAGTTTGTTACTGTACTTTATATACCTGGGCCTGACCCTCTGGCCTGAGTGCAATTTTTGATTTGTCTGCCAGGTTGGCATTGATCAATTCACCCTTGGGCTACATACATAACATTATGATATTAAAGTCTTTGTTAATGAGACTGGTGGAATTCATATTGAAACACTGTTGAACAAACATGCATTCTGGTCACCTGTTTTTATTAGTTTTCCATCCCTATATTGAAATACCTGACATGCCTAACTTATAAAGCAAAGAGATTTATTTATCTCATACATTTGGAGGCTGAAAGTTCAAAAGGCTTAGGTAAGTCTGGGCAAGGGCTGCCCCTTGGTTGTGTCATCTCATGGTGCAAATAGTAACAGCTAAAGTGAATGTGGGAGCAAGCAAGAAGGAGGTAAAGAGAGAGGGAAAGACCAGGCTTTCTTTTACAACAAACTTCTCTTTAAAACTACCAAAGGGGTCATGTAAGAAATACCTCATGCCCTCCATGACCAGAGGACTCAGTCTCTCAAAGGATTCAATGCCTCCCAATAGCACCATGCTGGGAACTAAACCTTTAATCACAATGGACCCTTGGGGTACAAAACCATATTCAGGCCAGAGTAACTCCTGGATTTGGGATTGGACCTCCAGCTCATTTTACTTGGTATGCATAAATATGACCTGGCTGTGATTATGTCACATTTCCAACTCTCCTATGGCTTCCTTGAGTTTGCTTTGAATTTTTAAAAAAGAACTTTTTAATCTGATATGAAAGCCATTGTAAAAAAATTTCTGGCATAGGAAATAACAGAAGGGAAAGTATAATGTTCTATTAATCCTGCTACAAAAGTAACAGCAATTAACTTGGGTATATTCTCTTTTTCCATATATGTTTATATGATTAAGATAATATTTCTTATATTTTTCACTTAATGTTGCATCATAACATACTACTCTGTACAAATCTCTTTATAACCATGATTTTAATCACTACCTAATATTCTACAAACAGATCTGTCATATTTTAGTTAGCTATTTCCCATTATTGTACATTTTAAACTGTTTTCATTTGTTTGACTGTTATAAATTATGTAAATATAATCATATTCGTGCATAAACATTTTTTATAAATTAGAATGCCAATTTAATATCCATTTAAGAAATAATATTAGTTTCTAAACATTACATAATGCATACATGTATTGAAACATCAAATGTTACCCTGTTGTTATGTATGGTGTTTTTATTTATCAGTTAAAATACATTTTTTTAATTAAAAAAGAAAAAAATGAGTTTGTTTCTGCCATCCTTGGGCATGGAGCAAACAGTCTGAGACAATAGTAGACATTTAAATATTCATTGAATGAGTAAATTGTATTAAGAAGTTGATTTGCTTTCATTAAAAAATGAATAAATGCAAATGTGGCATTAAGTAAGACCTCCACTCACCCTTGAAGTACATTATTATCTTAATATGGATGCATACTCTGATTACCTATGGTGATAATTGCATGTCCTTTTCTAAAGAGAGAATAGATAATTGAATCTTTCCTTTTCAATTTTTTTTTAAATTAATGGTTTCTAGATGTTTCATAAAGTATTTTTACAATGTCATCCAAATTTTTAATATCGTCAAATTTGAGAAACCTCTGTAAGTTGTAACATGTAAGATCTGTATGAGTTTGGGTCACTCCAAATTTTCTTGTAAAGGGACTCTTAATACTCTTTGAAAAGATACTTATTAAGTAAGTGAGCAATGTCTAAATTATTATCTTTGTGTTATCTTCACTGATATTAGTGTTCTGTATTGAAATAACAGAACATTTAAATTCTGTCATAGTATGTTCACATGATTCATTCTTCTTCATTAATTTGATTTTCAGTTAATCCAAGAGTCTCTTCATTACTTCTATTTGAAATTTATTTCTTCCTCAAAATAAATCACAGTTTGGGTATTATCCCCCAGAATTTTTGGTTACAATCTACTTCTCACTGTCACAATAATTTCTGGTGACTTCTTATGGAAATATATTCAAAAGGTTTTCATGGTATGGTGCATTCATAAATGTGCATACTGCATGAGTAAATATATTCACTACTAGGCATTGATTAAAAACCAAATCCTCTTTTTTCTCAGAATGTGTTTGTCTCTTCTTTATCTTTTGTGCTTCCCTGTGAATGTTAGGATTGCTTTTTCTTCTTCTGTGAAGAATGACATTGGTATTTTGATGGGGATTGCATTGGATCATTTTTGGTAACATTTTAATAATATTAATCCTGCCTGTTTGTGATCATGGAAGGTCTTTCTTTTAGTGTCTTCTTCAGTTTTACTCTTCAGTGTCTGTAATTTTCATTCACAAGGTCTTTCATGCTCTTACTTTGGGTTATTTCTAGGTGATTCTTTGAAGCTCTTGTGAATGGAATAGTTTTCACATATAGAAAATATATTAATTTTTATATGATGATTTTGTAACCTGTCATTTGGCTGAATTATCAGCTCTAAAAGTTTTCTGGTAGTGTTTTTAGGATCTTTTAAGGTGGAGGTATCATAATACCCAACTTCAAATTATACTAGAAAGATACAGTAACAAAAACAGTATGGCATTGGCACAAAAATAGACACTTAGATGAATGGAATAGAAGACACAGAAACAAGGGCATGAAACTAAAGCCATCTGATTCTTGGCAAAGGAGCCAAAAACATACTTTGGAGAAGGACAACCTCTTTAACAAATGATGCTGGGAAAACTGGATATAGAAGATTGAAACTAGATTCCAATCTCTTACTTTGTACAAAAATCAATTCAAAATGGATCAAAGACAAAAATTTCCTGAATAGGACTCCAATAGCACAGCAAATAGCAGAAAAAATCAGCAATTGGGATTACATCAAATTAAAAACTTCTGCACAGCAAGGAAATAATAGAGTGAAGAAACAGCAGAGTGAAGAAACAGCCCACAGAATGGGAGAAAATCTGCATGCTATTCTTACAATAGGATTAATATCCAGAATATGTAAAGGACCTCAAACCACCACCACCAAAACCCACCACCACCAACAAAACACCCACTGCAAGTAATCCAAAGAGCAAATTGGCAAATTAATTGAAAAGATACTTTTCAAAAGAAGTACAAATGACCAATAAATATATGAAAAATGTCATAACATCTTCAACCATCAGCAAAATGTGAATCAAAACTACATTGAGATTCTAGCTCACCTCAGTCAGAAAGACTATAATCAAGAACATAAAAAACAATAAATGCTGGCTAGGATGGAGAGGGGTGGGGGAAGGAACACTTCTACACTGTTGGTAGATTCATCAATTAACACAGCCTGTATGGAAATCAGTGTGGAGTTTTCTCAAAAAACTAAAAATAATGGTACCATTTGATCTAGTTATATCACTCCTTGGTATATTTCCAGAAAAGTCAGCATACTATAGAGATATCTGCATATCTGTGGTGCATGTTGCACCACATCTTACAATATCTAAGCTATGGAAATGGTTAGGTGTCTATCAACAGATGAATGGATAAAGAAAATGTGGTACATGTACACAATGAAATATTATTCAGTCTCAAAGAAGAACAAAATCATGTCATTTACAGAAACATGGATGAAACTGGAAATCATTTTAAGTAAAGTAAACCAGACCCAGAAAGACAAATATTACATTTTCTCCCATATGTGGAATCCCCCCAAAAAATTATAAATAAAGAAAAAGAGATAAGAAAGTAAAAGGGAGACTGTTAGAGAAAAAGAAGAGGATTGGGGTAGGGAAGAAGGAAGGGATAATTAGGCATAATAATGATCAAAGTATGTTATATGAATGTAAAAATATGCCAAAATGAAACGCTACTATTACAAAAACAAAAAATGAAAACCCAAATCCTTGGCTTATCATTTTACACCTCTGGTAAATGGAAGGATTTTCCACAGATTAGCTTCTGGCTCTGAATATTTCAAACCTTGTTTATTTCTTCTGCTATTTACTTCTGATGCTAGATAATGTAAGACATTACATCATGATAGGACTCCTGTCCCTGAACTTTAGTGCCTGCTGTCAGGTAAAGTCAACACAGAGGGTTGTAGGAACATTTTTAGGGTATATTTCTATACCAGATAGGAGCTCAAGTTGATCACCCATAAAAGTTACTGTTATCTATTTAAATACATCTTAATAAACCCAGACTAAATATTGTTCTAACTGCAGTTCCCTAAGCTGGATTCCCCTAAATGCTTATGACCTACTCCAGTGCCATGTAACATGCGGAAAAGTGTGATGGGGGAAAGTGAAAGAGCAATCCTGCAATTCAAGTAGAATATATTACTATTACAAATTTTATAGGAGTATATGACATGTGAACACATAGCTAGGATCTCTATCAAGGCTGGTGTAAGGGAGGGGCATTGAAGCTTTAACTTCTTTAGCTTTCCTGAAAACTTACCTTTGAAGAGCAATCCATTATAAACAGTGCTCTAATTTGACTTATGATGAGCTGTAGACCAGGTAGGTTTCTGGTGTTAACTATATACTACACGGCATCATATTATATGTGTGTTTCTAATTTAGTACCATATGTCTTAGACATGGTGGGGCCTGATTTATTAATTGAATGGTACTTGGAGGAGAAGAAATTTTAATAGTAGAGGAGACACAGAGGGGAAGAAAGAGAAAAGAATAAAATAGTAAATGATCAAGGAAGAAGTTTATGGAATACTAGGGTATCAAGCCAGTAACACAAACTTGAATTGTCAGACATCAAGTTCTACAGATGCTGATATCCCACTTTAATGTTCCCTCAGCCATGTGGGTTTACTGGGAGCTGTGATAAAAGTTTCTGGTTTGCAGATAGTATCCTGTGTCAAGACTTTGCTTTTCTTCCCCCTGCCCGAGAGCTTTTCCAGCATTAGAGAGCTTGCCCACCTGCAGGCAATTGTGTTTGTGTATGTCTCTGTATGTTGGCAATCTTACTGCAGGGATGGCATTTGGTGTATAAATGCCCCAGCTTATTTGGTGGAATTGATTCTGAGGTGACTCCACAGGATTTCTCAGAGGATCCCTGGGGACCTGAGCTCTAATTGCCCACACTGGTGGCTCAGTCATTATTAATTCAGTCATTTTTTGGCATCTTTCTCTTTCCTAGCTCACTTTTCCCACTTCCAGAGCATAGTCCCTAAGATAACCTCTTAAACTACCTAAACTCAATTCTGTGTCAAGGTCTGCTTTTGGGGCAGTGCAGTCCCAAACACCTGGTTTAAGCAATGTACAAGTAATTTACCACTGAAAGAAACATAATCTAAATATTAAAATACATAATGATGGAACATAGTTTTAAAGGAAAATAAGCAATTTGGTAATTCTTTTTTATTTTTAATTTGGTGACTCTTAAATAACTCAACAAAATTATTTATTTGTATTATATGTGTCTGTTTAAAGATAATGTGGATCTGCAGAAACTAATTTAGTTTCTATGGAAAGATGAAAAAAGAAGTGAATTATTGCATTCAGATCTTGAAAATTCTCCTGCATTTATATTCTAACTCTGGCTTATTAAAGGGGCCTGTGCTCTGTTAACATACACATATGCTTACAATATAAACAGCTTAACTAGACATCTGTGTTGACTACATATAAGAAGCAGTTAACTTTTTGCCTTGTTTCTGTTCAACAATCTTGATATTTTAGTCTGTAGGCCAGATGAAACAAGATTGGTTTTTCTGGTACCAGATGTGTCACAGTTTGGGTTTGTATTTTGCAGGTGTTCCCCCCAGCTGGGAAGATGGAAACTTGCCATCTTTCAGGAATGATGACTCAGGATAGAAATGTAAGTGTGTTAAAAAAATTCAACATATTAATGGAGGGCTTTGTCCTTTGTGGGCTGCTTACACATAACATAAGAGCAGGCCGGCAGCTGTTCCGTATTTTCAAAGGAGAGTTAAAAAGTTAGAAGCAACTGAAAATACTTGAAGCAACTGCCTGAAGTCATGGAAACAAGATTCAGCAAAAACTTTTTATTTGTGCAACTTCCCCCATAATAATAATCACACTGGACTATGGTCAGGTGGTTTTAGGTTGCTTAACAGTCTTTCTATCTCATCATTGGGGTTCACTAAAACATGTCTCTTACAAAGTGGTGGAAATGATGACATTTATTAGATATGGGAGTTTGTTTCTAGCTGATTTCTGCCTCCGATATTTACATTTTTATCATTTTTTTTTAAAAATCTACTTTTTTGCCTTACTCACTTAAGCATATTGTGAAAGAACCAAAAGGTTCATTGATGACTGAGTTGTTAATTAAATGTGTTATCTTACTCCAGGCTTCTAAAGCGAGAAGTCGTGATGGTGTTAATTGTACATATTATCTTCCTTAGTAATCACTTAAGGAATATTAACCAATGTCAAGGAATGGCAGTACTTTTTACATTACCCCTTTCCTTACACTAACCCTCAAGAAAGGAAGGACTCTATAAACCTTTTCTGTCCATCTCCTGGACCAGTAGAAAGTTTGACCCATTCCATCTTTACCACCCTGCCTCTCCAAGCTTTGTCATTTAGAAAGCTCTTTTTGGATCTTTAGTAATACACTTTTTTTTTTCTTTCTGAAATTGCTGTCTTTTCAAGTTTAGTAAGGTCTGCATGACTGGTCCTTGTTTTTTAATTTATAGAGCTCAGGAGTATTACACTTATTTTTATCTCCTTGGAGTAAAAGAGAACAAATCAGCTACAGTTCACAAGAGTAAATCAGTATCAGATTAGTATCTGACATAGATATTATGATTGGTATCTATGTTATTCTGACAGTAGCAATGACAACTGGTCACATAACTGGCAAGTCTGACCCACAATGTGGGGTGGACACTTTCCAGGAAGAAGCTTGGAAGGAAAGAAATTGTCTGAAGTTGTTGAAATTTGGAGTACGGACCCCCATGAAAAGAAATGTAATCTAAGTCTTATGATCAGTATTGTATGCACAATGCTCTTTCTTGCTCAACAAACTGGAACTTTGAACAAATCTTTAAAACAGGGTTTGACAAGATGGTATCTAATTTTAGAATCTTATTGTTATTAAAAAGATGAGTGTGTAACAGGAGAGATTTTATGTTTGGGAAATATGGCAGCTGAGGGAAATTCTTGCTTTTGAGAGGGCTTAACCATGAAGAGGCCTTTTCTAACCACTGTAAAGAAAATAACTCCATCTGGTCAGAAAGCATGGCAGCTTCACAGCCTAGGCCATAGGCATGAGAATGGTGAAGTGGTGGAAATATCTAGGTCAGTCCTCATGACTGAGGTTCACTGAGGAAAGACACAGGCATCTCTCTGGAGTGCGAGAACCCACAACTAGCCTTTTCCCCGCTGTTGAGGCAGGTAAATGACTTTTAGTTTAGTGCGAGTAATCATATTTCAGTTAGAATCAATGGACAGGAACAAAAATATAACATAGCAAAATGAATACTAAAACATTGGATTTTGAATTATAATTTAAAAATACAGCTAAATTGGATTATTTTTCATGTCCCCAGCTCCAATAATGTGAAGATCTGTTTTGGGATAGGAATTATTAATTTTTTTCTTTCACCAATGCCGAGTGCTTTCCAACAGTCACTACATTCAAAGGATACTCAGATGCTTGCAAAGATTTGGCAAATAGAGCTGACTCTTCTCTCAATGAATCCCTCAAAGTAGGCATTAGGTATAATTTTTAAAGCTGAAAAAATACTTTGTTTAAACATCCCAATTTTCTAGATAAGGAAGTAGAAATGTTGAGAATCTAAATGACTTGCCCAAGGTCTCTCAGCTGATTAGCACTAGAACAGAAGCTAGAGTTCTGGTTCTTCTATGCTACATTACACTGTTAGATGCTGGAAGGGATTACCATAGAAACTTCTTAATAAATATTTGCCAAGAACAAAAGGATATAGCTCAGTGCTAGGATTTTTGCCTAACTTTGGAGAGGCCCTGGGTTTGAATGTATATTTGAATATATGTTTGAATATACATATGTTTGAATATATGTTTGAATATATACTTGAATATATACATGTTTGAATATATATATACATATATATGATAAAAATGACTGACAAATTATTCTTGTAATTCTCATCTATGGAAGGTGGTTTAAATCAATGATTTTTAAGGAAGATGGATGGAGGTAGTCACAGTGTGAAAACAAAGCAGAGCATATCTTACTGATTTGGCTTGTTTTTGATCATATTTATTTTGAACTTCAAATTACTAAGATTACTGAGGATAGTTGTACATATAAAGGAATTAATGTGTTAGCTTCTCAAAGTTCTTTCCAAGTTTTTTGTTCCCATAATTAAAAAAACCCTTTGTTTACTTGGTATTTTTTAGTCAAAAATAAAACTAAAAATGAGTGAATTTAGGTGTGAAATAAGTGAATGAACGGTCTAGCAATCAGTTTCATTTTGATCCCCAAGATAAAAAGGAATTATAGGTAGAAACAATTTATCAAATGATGAATGGATAAACAAAATGTGGTATATCTATAAAATGGAATATTATTCAATCACAAAAATGAATGAAGTACTGATACATACAACATGGATGTGCCTAGAAAACATGGCATGTCAAAGAAGCTAGAATAAAAGACTACCTGCTATATGATCTTGTATATACAAAATGTCCAAAATAGGCAGTTTCATAAGGACATAAAGTAGGTCTGTGGTAGTTCCCACTGGAGCTTGTGACAAGGGAGAATGGAGAGTGACTGCTTATAGGTGTGAGTTTTTTTTTTTCTTTGATATAAAGGTTATGGAACCAGTTGTTTCTTCTCTGGCAGCTATAACTGATTTTTCCTCAGATGTATAAATTATATGCTCTGTTATTAGCTACATTAAAAAAACCTCCAAAGATTGGATGTTTTTTAAAAAGAATATTTTTATTTAAAAATGACACACTAAAGTGAATCAATTACATTTAAAAAAATAAGAAGACATAAAATGTTTTCATAGAATTGGGTTGAAGAGATTTGCTTTAACTCACTGTCACTCTGAATGCCAGGAACAAGAACTATCATAATTTTCTTCCTCTGTGAGCATCAAGGACAAAGATGAAAAATTTTGCTTGTTTATAAGTGAAGTGTTAGGATTTTTATTTTATTTAGAAATTAAACTTATCCAGTAAACTAGCCTTTCCCTATTTTGCTCTGCATCTTGCAGAAATTCTGACTCCAAGGATGTTATTGTATTTACTGAATTTACTTCTTCCAGTCAACTCTGATGTGGTTTAGAAATTATGTTTTCTTATCTCTTCCCCATAGGTTTCTTAATAGGATAATTTTCTGGGGGATATTTGGTTCATTTTGGAAAATTTTATTTATTGTGTTTTAATACTTATAAGAAAAGATTTCTCACAAAATTAAAATACCTACGGAAACCACCTATAGACTCATGAAAACAAAGATGAACATAAATATTGTAGTTCCTCATTTTCTAAACAAATATATCTTTATTGACGCTTTCCATTTTCTTACAAAGCAGTTAAAAAACTCATTCTTGGCCTTGCATGCCACTGAATGTTATGCGGGCTGCTTCCTTGTAAGACTGTCAGGGGAGCTGCGGTCAGTTTCCTCAAGCACCACAGAAGAGCATCATTGCTTGGCTCCATTTTTACAGGAAAGAATCCAACTTTCACCAGATTATGTATGCTTAGCTCTCTTGAAGAAGATCAATTTAGTAGATTAATGTCTAATGTACACATAGTAATAAAGACAAAGTTTGAATCTTTACAGATTAAATGCCCACTTTATATCATCATGTAATTGTTTGAATTACTGGTGAGTGTACAGTATATAGATGTAGATATACTAGATATATCTATAAATAAAATAGTGCTTTAAAGTAACAATATTCTTTGGCTGGTTTAAATGCCTGTGGTAGACTCTTATAAAAGGCTAAAATGAAAATGGCCCCACTATTATTGTCAATCTTAACACTGAGCTGGTGCGGAAGGTCCCTATTCTGTTGACTGTCAGCATCTCCATGTCCACGATGTATTCCCTTGGTCCTGTTAGTGACTTCACCAGCACAAGCATTGCACTTGCAGCACTTGTTTGCTAAAATAAAACAGGGGAGTTTTTGTTATTTGTTATTACACATGCTATAAAAATTAGGGGAACTAGGAGAATAAAGGATGCTATGGAGTCTCGTCTTAACTTCCAACCCTCCTTCACTCTTAGCTCTTTTAAACCCATCATCACTAGCTCCAAGTTATAAGAACTTGCTTTTGAAATAGTTATTCTTTTTTTTCCCTTTCTCTCTGTTAACATTTCTCTACCCTCTTATTAAGTAGTTACAGCCTTTATAGAGACTGGATGAGATGAGAATCTGATAATGGTGAACAACGTTTGTCCTTTTTCACTTTCATAACATTGTGTGTCTGTTTATATTCTAGTGGGTGAAGATATAGGCAAACACTTAATTTCAGTAGAATGTGGTAAATTTTAAGATATATGTGGATATATAGGGTATGTGCATAAAGTTGTATATATATGAGAAAAGTGGAGAAATCCTGCAACATTGAGATGAAGCTTTTGAATTTCTAAGCAGAGTTTCCTGGGATAAACAAATTTCATGAAGTACCATGTTCAGAAGAACTTGAGGTAGTTTAGTGTTGATGAAGAATGTGAGGAATACTGGAAAGTGGAGGAAGATATGGCTGGAGAGGCAGGTAAGTGGGTGCATGAGTCTAAATACCAAGGGATAGGGACTTGGATTAAGATTTAGTAATCATTACAATGAGAGGACATTAAATGAAGAGAGAGAATGCAGATGTGGTAAGGCTGGAGTTCTGGGAGAGGGTGAAATGGAAGAAGTGAAACCGAGGAGTAAGCTGAGAATAAATAGCTGATAAATTGGGTAACAGATGGGTGCTTAGGAGTATCCAACAAAGCAGATGAGGATGAGCATACTGGAATGGATAAGTGTCCTCTGGACTTAACGGTATGTATGTCATTGGTGGGTTTTCCCCCAACAGCTTTAGTAGGGTAATGGGAACAGAAGGTAGAAAAGTGATCAGGAAGTGAGGAAAAACAGGGTGATTTTTTTTTTTTTTGGTACCGGGGATTGAACTTGGGACCTTCCTCTTTCGAGGCAGGTGGCAGAACCACTGAGCTAAATCCCCAGCAACAGGCTGAATTTTAAGAACCTAGTCTGGACAGGGAGAAGAGAGATAGGGAAAAATCTAGAGGGAGAAAGATGTTGAATACATAGGAAGCAGAGGGAAATCTGATGGAATAAGGCTCCAGAGGAGATGGAATTAAGAGTACAGGTAGTGGGTTGGTTGTGATTGGCAGAAGTGAAAACTTGTCTTTTCACCACATTGGGGACAAAGTGATGTTAAGTTTGCAGTGGGTTGGGAGGTACAGGTAATTTATCCCTGTTGGAATTGATAGTTTTGGAGGGCTAGAAGGTAAAAATGAAGAGCATAAGGACTTAAAGGATATGGAAACATTTGAGATCAAGGACTGAAGAGAACAGAAAGGAAGAAATTAGAAAGAGTAAGGATTGTGGAGTATACTAAGGACTCATATGAAATCAGAAGCTAATATTTCATAGTATTACCAATCTTTACTGACGAACTGGGAATGAGATTGGGGATGCTGACAAGAGATTGAGAGGTTGGTGACAGGATAGTTTAAGTGTCCACCAGGCATTTGTTAGATTAGAGGAGGATGGGATACTACTGTCACTTTGAGGAAGAAGAGCACATAGGATGGGAGTGGGAGCATAAAAGAGAGGAAGGAAGGCCAGTTATTGAGTGGGCCACTAGAGGTTAAGGTTCTCATCATGTGAAACTGTAATGAATTAAATCAAAATCTGGGCATGGCCATGGTGGCTAATGGCAGAGAGGCATTATGGTGAAGGTCATGGGGGATGATGTGGCCAGGGAACTGTAGGCTAGGGTAGTGAACAATTCTAATAGTGCCCTGCTCAGATTACAGAAGGAACACTCCATAATTTAGCCTTTCCTTATTCCAGGCCCTCTTCTCTTTCCTGCATACTCTTCCTGAGTGATACTAACCATTGGTATGGCTTCAGTTGTCATGTACTGTATTTGCCAGAGACTTGAAAGCCTGTATCTCAAATCTACACACTTAACTCTCAACCTATTTCTACATGGAGGTCACTGGTTCCTGTTTTTTCTCTGTCTCAGTAAATGGTACTACCATTTACCATTGCCTGAGACAGAAAAAAGGAGGATGTTATTATCTTTGATGTCTCTTTATCTTCTACATTCCCAATGTGAGTGCAAGTGAGTTACAAAGTTATGTAGTTCTCCCAATATCTGCATAAGTCTGTCTTTTAAAAAATCCATGGCTAGTCCCTAATTCCCTATCTCTTGAATTACTAACTGCACTCTCTATTTCCATTTTTGCTGCAGTCCAATTCAGGCTCTGTAATGCAGGCAGGAATCATTTTAAAATGAAAATCCAATGTAGGCTATTCTACTTGAAATCTTTAAAATGTCTATCAGACTTTGTGTGAGCTAGTCCCTGTTCATCTCATCAAGGTTCTCTCAGGCACTCTGCCTGAGAACTTGAATTTCCAGACCAATGAGTCTTTGTATTCTTTTCATTTTCTATTTTTGATTCATGCTTGAACTTAAATCCAATTCTTCCAGAGGCTCTCAGACCATTGCTTTCATGGTAATGAATTTTTGCTATACATTATATACACTAATACTGTGTGTGTGGGTGTGTGCGCATGCGCACAACTTGCAACTGCAGCTTTCTGAGCACTTGTTCAGTGTTTTGACAATAAGCTCCATTGAGGTAGGAATTGGCTTGATTTTATTCATTATTGTGTCTGTATACAGGCAAGGTTGCCTCTTGTAAACAGTAACTATAGGTAACAGTATGTTGATTGTATTAATTCTTTTAAAATATTTTTTGGAGCACCTGCCATATGCCAGGGACCATTCTCTGTGCTAAGAATAGAAAAGTGAACTGACAAGCAGGGTCTCTGTTTTTATAATGACACAGTCAGATGAATAATATGCCAAGTGGTGATAGGGCCATGAATAAAATAAGGCTTGGGGAGAGGGTTGTGATACTCTGCCTTCAATTTCATGTACTATTTCTTGACAGTATATCATTCTTTCTAGGGAAGATTTTCTCATTATTCTTCCAAAAGGAATTTAAATAAAATTCTATATACTACTACATGTTTTTTCATGGATCAGGTCAACTCCCATGATTATCAAGAAATCTCTTTGTATCTATTAATTTTTTTATGTGTTTGGATTATGGACTTAAGCATATAATTAGCCCTTTCTTTTTACACTGGTGCTTACTTTTGCTGCACAATAATATTTAAAGCACTTTGAAATCAGGAACTGTGCTTTACATGTCTTCCTCACAGCACCCAACATGATGCAGAGAACATATTAGGTACTTAATTAAAGCCTCGTTAATTTTATACATTAAATGCTCTCTGTGTAAGTAGAATTTCAGTGGAGAAATTTTGTAGGAATTGATGCAAATACTTTAAAAATTATATAATAAGTAATCTTTTTATTATTTTAATTAGCTTTTATTTCAAATAATTTAGAATTATTTGACTTTAGAATTATAAAATTTGCAATGTTTTCTATCATTCATGAGAAAAAGGATCTTATTTGAGAAAAAGATAATGAGCATCTATACTCAACATTTGATCTTAGCGAAAAGATCAAGAAGCAATTGAGTATCTGTATTCAAAAAAATCAAGTCACACCAGGTGTGGTGGCACATGCCTGTAATCACAGCACTCTGGGAGGCTGAGGCAGTAGGATCACAAGTTCAAGCCCAGCCTGGGCAATTTACAACTCAGTGAGACTTTGTGTTAAAATAAAAAATAAAAAATGGCTGGGGATGTAGGTGAGTGAAACACCTTGGGTTCAATCCATAGTACTGGCTAAAAAGGTCAATAAATTAAGATATGAATAAAAAAGAACCTTCAAAGTGCCATATTAATTGCAGAGTTAAAACTTCCTTTAGCTGTTTGTTGATTCTGCTAGGAAATTTTATTTTCTTAAATTATAACTAAGAGTTTAAAATGGAAAGCTGTTTTAAAGAAATATTTTGAGATGAAGCTATTTTGTTATCAAAGGATTACTGATAATGTTATTTGTTTGGGCTAGAATTACTTAATTTATATTATCTGAACATTGTGCAACTCATTTACAGGTAACTTCTTACAATACCTAGTATATCTCAAATTTAAAACATCAAATGTTAAAAAAGTTTTTTCGTTCCTATGAGAAAAAAATAATAGTAATAGATTGCATTGTGGATTCAGTTTTTCACTTCAGATGTTGGTCATGAGAAATTAGTCATTTTAAATTTACTGAAATCACATTACTTGAGCTAGAAGGGAAGTTTATCAAAGAACAGGATAAACATGTAAAAATTAAAAATCTGTAAACTTTACCACAAGGATGAAGTTCTCAATTTACTTTCATATTCTGAAAATAGAACCCTGACTTCAATTTGATTAAAAATGAATGCCCAAAGGAGTGTTGAGAAAATTCTACGTGGATGAATAGCATCCTTAGCATGAAACAGTTACCATAATCTGGCAAACTGCTTGGTGGGGCGCCATCATTTTCACATGAAATGGTGAGCCATATTTAAAACGTGTCAGAATTTTAAACTAAAATGAACTTGCTGAAATTTTACAGAAGAGATTGAGAGGCTGAGGCTCTGGAGTCTGGGAGATCAGCATGGATACTCTGGAGAGATTGGGGAGGTGATAGGAAGAGTCAAAAGAGGAGAGGCTGGGGCATGGGAAGTGAAGATAGCCCAGGAGACATTGTGAAGAGAGAAATGGCAGAGTTCAGAAGGGAGATTTCACATAGGCAGTGAGAGTGTAGGAAAAGACATAAGTGAGGCCAAACTATCTGCTCTGAAGTTTTTATAAATGGTACAACTGCTGACACATGCTGTGTGTAGATATGGGTCACTTTTCAGAGACTGACAGATTTTAGTTTTGGTGTGAATGTAAACCATCTTGCAAATATTACAATAAGGAATTCATGATGTTTTAAAAGATTTCCACAAATATTTTTTTTTCTGTGTATAATTAAATATCACAGATTTGTGGTATTTTGTGTGTGTGTGTGTGTGTGTGTGTGTCTGTGTGTAGGCTTGTGTTTTCTATTAGAGTCTGCAGCTGTTCATCTGAGTGGCTTTATGGAAGCTGCTTATTCTGAATTTCACATTTTGCTTCTGTAAAAGATGGAGAATGTTATGGTTGGAAACCAAGTGGTCTAATATAATTTTATAGTATTACTGGAAACAGAAGATAGGTCTAGTTGAAAGAAGTAGTTGATAGAAGGGTGACTTTGAGGACTATATCTGGCATCCAGGATTTTTTCCTTCCTATTGGGATTTTTTTCCCTTCTCTCAGTGCTTCTCAGTTGTTGTGAAGTGAGCAACTCTGCTCCATGATGCCTTCTTCACCATAATGCTTTACCTCACTTCAGGCCCAGAAACAATGGAGCTAGTGGGCCATGGCTTGAAACCTCTGGAACCATGAGCCAAAGAAGTCTTTCCTCCTTTAATCTATTTATGACAGGTATTTGTCACAGTGACCAAAAAGCTAAGTATCACAGAGATCAATGTAATATCTATTTGACCGTGTTACCAGGAGGTTTAAATGTGATAATACACACAGAAGTCCTTATATGAAAATGCTTTAAATCCTAGCTTTGCCTTCATGTGAATGCTATACATCAGTGACAAACTTCCACCTGTCTCAACAGTGCACGCTGCCTGCGGGATACTTACTCTTAGGTAGAACTCTCCGTTTTCATTTCCAGATTTAATCCGAAAAGTATTGATGGTGTTGGTATAGACACTTGTGGCCTGTATCTGGTAGATGTCTGATGGTACAGCCCTGTCAGATCTGATGCTCATGTATTTGTGGAGTATGGACTGGGGCAGATCTAGGCACATAGCATTTGAAACTGGGCAAACACATCGGCTGCAGAGATAGACAAAAAATGTATTCACTGGTTTGGCTTGGAAAGACCAGAAAATTCTCACTTCAAAAGTTCTGATGTTTCTTACTTATCTGGTGTTAGAATGTAGGGATCTTGACAAGGATTTCGTGGATAACAACGGAAGCCACCATGATAATTCCAACACATTTCATCCTCTCGGCATTCATTGGTTGTTTCACATTCGTTTATATCTGTAGAGATGTAGGGTTAAAGAGTTTATGGATCTAAAAAAAATGTGTATGTGGCAGGTTCTTGTTTGTAAGGCAGTGTGTGAGAATGTGGATTGTATTCAATCTGCTTTTAGACATAAGACTAAATGGGACCTAATTTCATTTCATTGAATTCAGGATAGACATATCTGAGCCTTTCTGGACAGATTAGTAAGTGTTACTTCATATTTTATAAAGCACCAATTGTTTATCTGTTGAATTTAAAGCCAAATGCGAACTACTGACTCTGCTTATATAATAGTAAAAAAAATTAGTTGGGAATATAAATATGGGAAAAATTACTTACAAAGTAAAATGGAATTAAAGAATAGGTAGGGGAGTACATTGGTGGGTTTGAAACAGAATTGATCAATTCTGTCTGGAGGATTAAGGAAGGATGAAGGAAGGAGTAGGTATCTCAACTTGGCCTTGGAGGGTGGTGATTAGGTGAGATTTTCATGGCTAGAATGGGAATGGCTCTCCAGACTGAGAAAACAAGCATAAACTATGAAGAGGGCAGTTTGTCATCTCCCAGTAGAAAAGGAGAGAGGAAAAGGCTAGAAAGGTAGTTTCATTAAGCAGCATTATCTGAGGGATGGTAGATGATCGGAGAGGGGACTGCACTATCCAGAGGAGGCAGAGCAGAAGCAAAGCTGTGGAGTGTTCCACCATGTAGAGCAGAGCTATTTAGGTACAGTGTGGAAGAAGAAAGGGCTGTGAGTGCTGGAAGGCAAACTAGGAAAAGCATTGCCAAAGAAGCCAGAGGGAAATGAGTCTTAGGAAGAAGGGTGGTGGGTCAGCCAGGCTAGGCAAAGACTGATTCTAGATTTGGGTATTAGATGACATTTGCTTCCCAGATGATTTTGAAAAGAACATTTTTAGTAGTGAGTTATTACATTTATGATAACAGCAACAATTAAATTAATATCTACATCCCTATCTAGTCTATCTCCTATTATATTCAAATAGTGATTTATATTCTATCCAATAGAAGCCTTCTCTGAATCATGCACTTCCAAAGATAGGATGTATTTATGCATTAGTTTACTCATCCCATAAGTAACTTACTGAATCCTTGCTACAATCCAGGCATGGCCTAAGTGCTGGGATTTGATCTCTTTTGAAGTCTCATGGATGGTATTTCTCTTTTATGGCTTTTATTCCTTTGTTTTGCTTTGCATTACTGAAATCTGTATACAGTGGTATATCAATTTGCAAGTGGTTTTATTTGCAAACAGTTTGGTTCACAAACAGAAGCATTTGGAAAAATTTTGCTTCTGTTTGAGAACTCTGCATCAGGTGAGGAACACGACCAGGGCCATCTTTTCTAGAATCATGGAATGAATTAATTAAGTTCCTTGTTTTAATCCTATTAGCTTGAAACTCTTTGAGGGCATGGGCTACTGTACCCATGTTTAATCTTTCACTACTGAGTGTTAATGCACTGAGAACCTGCCTTTTAGAATATTAAATTAACTAAGTTGGTTCTCACACAAACTGTGTGGAGAAAAGTGAGGAAGATATTACCTCCATTTGATATTGAGGAAAAACAAAGGTTAAGCGGCTGGTTCAAGTTCATACAGTTAGTGACAGGTATCTTTCTATTACAAGTTACTCTAAATAAGAATAATTATATCCAGGAGGTGAGCCTTCTGGGCCACCATACCACTGCCGCCAGCACCAAGGAGCACAGCTGCTGCCAGCATTGAGGAGGAGCCTTCCAGGCCTCTGTACTACCGACCCCAGCACCGAGGAGGTGAGTCGTGCAGGCACCAGCACACCCTGCCCCCCAAAAATGAGAAGACACATAAAAAAGTCACAAAACCAGACTTCCAGATCACCTAAAGCAACCCCAAAGGGAAATGATATGGAACTATCTGATACTCAACCACCTGGACTCCCTGAACTGGCAACAAAAGAGGATCTGGAAAAACTAAAATCAGAAATAATTTCGCAGATAACAGCAGAGATTGTGCTAGTAGTTCAAGACATGATTAATAAATCTAGAGAGGACACAGATAAAAAGATAGAGGAGCTGAGGAACATGATGGAATCCCAACATAGGAAACAAATGGAATCCATAAAACAGATGCAAACAGATTTCCAGGAGATTAAAAACTCCATTGAAAGTTTACACAGCAGAATGAGCCAGTGTGAGGGCAGAATTTCAGATATAGAAGATAGGGTTGCAATTAGTGACCAGGAAGAGAAAAAATTTCTTTAGAATAGTAAGGGACCACAAGAAATCATTCCAGCAGCTGCTAGATGATGCAAAGAAGAGTAAAATAAGACTGATCGAGTCAGCGAAGAAACAGGAGAGAGAGTGCAGATGACATAAAATCTGTTCACAGAAGTGATGGCAGAAAACTTCCCAAGCAGGGGAAAAGAACTTGACATACAGATAAGTGGGGCATATGGGACTCCAACAAACCTTGATCAAAAAAAATCTACACATAGGCATGTAATAGTTAAGATTCCAGAAACCCAAAAGAGGGACAAAATTCCACAAGCAGTGAGAGAAAAGAAACAAATCACATACAAAGGAAAGCCCATCAGAATCACAACCGACTTCTCAACACAAACCCTCAAGGCAAGAAGAGGTTGGAGTGACGTATTTCAAGCCCTAAAGGAAGACGGCCTCCAACCCAGATTGATGTACCCTGCAAAACTATCTTTCAAAATTGATGGAGAAATAAGATACTTTCATGACAAAGAGCACCTTAGGAACTTCATGAATACCAAACCAGCACTCCAAAAAACTTTAGACAATATCCTAGCAAAAGATAATGGGGATCACAACCACAGGAAACCCAGCAGAATGAATCCATCTCCATTGGGCATGACAAGAAATTAAACACAAAGGGGGAGAATCCAACAAAAAGAAAAAGTCATGACAATGATAAGTCAATACATATCAGTTATAACCATCAATATTAATGGTCTCAATTCACCAATCAAAAGAAATAGACTGGCAGAATGGGTCAAGAAGCAAGATCCAACAATATACTGCATACAAGACACACACTTACTTCAGAAAGAAACTCATAGACTGAAAGTTAAAGGGTGGAAAGCAATACTCCATGCGATAGGAACCCCCAAAAAGCAAGAGTAGCTATCCTCTTTGCAGATCAAGTGGATTTCAAACCAGCACTGATTAAGAGAGACAAAGAAGGACACTACATCCTTATAAAGGGTACAATCCAACAGAAAGAGATGAAAATTATAATTATGTATGCACCAAACACTAGTGTGCCCAACTATATAAAACAAATATACTAACAGACATGAATAATCAAATAAGCACTAATACAATAGTAGTGTGGGACCTCAATACTCCACTGTCACAAATAGATCAACTAGATAAAAACTAAGCAATGAAATACTAGAACTCAGTCAAACTCTTGAACAAATGAACTTAACATGTTTACAAAGTGTTCCACCACACAAAATCAGAATACACATTTTTTTCAGCTGCACACGAGTAGTTCTCCAAAATAGACCACATACTCTCTCACAGAACATGTTTAAGTAAGTGCAAAGGAATTGAAGTTATCTCCTGTATATTATCAGATCATAGTGTGATGAAATTGGAGATCAACATCAAAAAAAACCTGCAAGAATTTCATAAACACATGGATATTGAACAACACACTTCTGAATAACCAAAGGGTCACAGAGGAAATTAAAGAAGAAATCAGACAGTTCCTACAGTTAAATGACAATGCCAATACACCATATCGGAATCTATGGGACACAATGAAAGCAGTCTTACGAGGGAAATTCATAGCAGTGAAGACGCATATTAGGAAAACACAGCGAGCCCAATTAAACAACCTGATGATAAACCTCAAGCTTCTAGAAAAAGAAGAGCAGGACAAATCCAAACTCATACAAGGGAGGAAATTATAAAGATCAGAGCAGAAATCAATTCAGTGGAGACTAAGAGAACGATACAAAAAAATCAACGAAGCCAAGAGTTGGTTCTTCGAAAGAATAAACAAAATTGACAAACCCTTGGCCAACCTTGTCAGAAAAATGAAAGAAAAGGCCCAAATCCATGCAATTAGGAATGAAAAGGGTGAAATTATAACAGACCCAGCAGAAATCCAGATGATCATCAATACCTACTTTGAGAACCTATATGCTGGTGGTAGTGTAGACTGGTGCAACCACTGTGGAAATCAGTATGGAGATACCTCAAAGAACTAGGACTGGAAGTCCCATTTGACCCCGCTATTCCCCTGCTGGGGA
>NW_004624833.1:5674156-5708285 GCF_000247695.1 Heterocephalus glaber | reverse complement strand
ACCCTGCTCCACTGCTGGTGGGAGTGTAGACTGGTGCAACCACTGTGGAAATCAGTATGGAGATACCTCAAAGAACTAGGACTGAAAGTCCCATTGGATCCATCTATTCCTCTGCTGGGTATCTTCCCCAAAGAATTAAAAGAATCATAGCTCAGTGATATATGTACACTCATATTCATAGCAGCACAATTTGTAATAGTCAACACTTGGAAGCAGCCCAATTGCCCATCAACTGGAGACTGGATAAAGAAAATGTAGTTTTTTTATAAGATGGAGTACTACTTAGCCATAAAAAATGAGAAATTAGAGACATTTAAAGCTAAATGGATGCACATTGAGGTGATACTCTTCAGTGAAACAAATAGGACACACATGTGTAAATACCGAATAGTTTTTCTAGTGTGAGAAACTGGAAGTGTAAATAAGGACTAAAAGTTATAAAAGATGATGTGAAATAGGAAGAAAAGGGGCAAAGGGGAAGGGGAAGTGGGAAGGGTAGGAGAAAGGAAAGAAGGGAATGGAATTAATATAAGAAACTGAAAAAATGGAAACAACGTCTTTATAAATGTGGAGGGATGGAGGGGTTGAAAGGAGGGGAGGGGAAGGGGGAAAAATTAGAACCAAGAGAGATTATGTAAAGGTGCAAATTTCCAATGATGAATGTCATTATATTGTATATCTAAAATGTGCCAATAAAATTCAATAAAAAAAAAGGAAAAAAGGACAATTATATACTATATTTGTAAAAAAAAATGTCTTTTAGGTTCCTAATGGCTACAGTTATCTGGAATCCAAGAGGAGGCTGGAAAAGCTATGCAGTTTCCTTGAGTCAGTTAAAAGAAGAATCTTGTTGGACTAGCTACAGGTGAACACAGAAAACTTAGATTTCTTAGAATAAATCACAATTGACTTGCCTTTGCAATATTTTTAATCATAAAAATAAAGGTGCTGTTTAACTACAGGAGAAGTAAGACTGTTTTGTCATATGGATTTCCACAGTAGCAAAAAAGGAAGCATAAACTATTAACTTCATTTATTACTTCCAGTAATTTAGAGCCTAGCATAATCAATAGCTTGATCATAATGTAAGATTTTCGAAAATTAATAGTATTAACTTTTTTTGTGTGTGAATGTTTGTTCATTCTCTGTCTGTCTCTCTCTCTCCACACACACACACACACACACACACACACACACACACACACACACTGTCTTCATTTTTGTAAGCCTGTGGAAATGAGAACAGGTATTTCATACAAACAGTAAGCCGTTAGGGGGAATATAAGAATCCAAATCTTTCAATTTTACTTTGTTTTTGCGACTGAGACTCAGGTGCGTTGGTTTCAGTGGAGGAAAGCAATTGCTTTATACTTGAAAAGAATGTAAATCTCCATGAAAAATGTTTTGGCTTAAACAAATATTCTAAAGCTGCATATCTTCAACACAACATTTATGAACTCCCCCTTGCAATTTCAGTGCATTTTCTACCGTTAATTTCAACAGATATAAATGTTTCTGGATATTACACCAGGCAAGCAAGATCCAACTATATGTTAATTTGCTTCTGTTTTTGCTGAGTATCAAGTCCAGTTATGATCAGAAACACATAGATATTTATTTAGAAGACTAAGAAAACTGGTTAAAATATCCCACTAGCTAACCTTTTGTGGCATTTAATACTTAACGTTAAAATCTCAATTAGACTTTAGTAAGTATAACAATTGCAATGCAATGTTTTCCCACAATAGATGTTCACTGAGCAGTGAATGACATTCTGATTGTGCTCAAAGCTAGTGGTTGGATTCTAGTTGCAAACTACAATATCCCAGGTCATGGACGTTTCTCTGAACTAGTATTTTACTGTACAATTATGATATAGATTGATAGATTGAGGCTCCACAGTTTCTCCTTTCCTTGATCTTTTTCTTTCTTAAGAATTCTTTACTGTCCTTGTGTACTCTTTCCAATTCCGATTAAACAGGATTCTCTAGAGAGGATTTACTATTATTCATTCACATTGCTAAGTTTCATAAAAACTGATTGTGCAGGTTTTATAGCTTACAAGTGATTTTTACATGTTATTTTGTTTCATTACCAGATTTCCCTTTTTCAAAAAGGAAAGCCAAGACTTACAACTTGTGATGATTTGTTTAAGATTATATTGGTCAAATGCAGTAAGGGTAGAATCAAATATGTTTTCTATTGTTAATTTTGGTGATTTTTTTTCACTCCTTCACTATTTTGTGTAAATTTAAGTGTTGTCACTAGCCTCTTCAAGATTATCTACATTTTTGGTTTTATTTGCCA
Organism: Heterocephalus glaber; assembly: GCF_000247695.1. The sequence continues at coordinate 5,705,978 of NW_004624833.1, read as the reverse complement.
GTCTTTTTCATGTTAAAGAAATTTTAAACTACATGCAGCATAGGAAATAGGAGGACAAGAGTGCATATTTTCAGATCTTCCAGAGAGACTCTCAAATTGTACTATTATGGAGACCTGCCTCTTTTCCTTAAGTATGAAGTTCACATGAGTGTTTATTTTCAAATTGAGTCCGAGGTCATTATCTATTGTGAGATTAATAGTTTTTGTTTCTCAAAAACTCAAGCACATTTTAATATACATAAAGATAATTTTCCATAGCATTTAATTTACAACGTAATTTAGTCTTGGTGTTTTAGAGAATTGAGACTGGGATGAGGTCCATCTAACCAACTTATTAAGTTAAGCTGTAAACTCAAGCTCATGGTTAAACATTTTAATAATTGAATCTCTTCTGGGAGATAATTAGAAGGTGTCAACTCATTGAGATTACATTGGCTATTTGGTAGTGATATTAGCATTTATTTAAATTGTATTTTCAGAAAAAAAAGTACTCTAAATTTCAAACAAAGTCAAAGTTAATATTGAATCTCCTCTTTATGAGGTGTACATTAATTCATTATAAACAGGGAGAGAAAAAGCTTAAATTGTGTATTTCATGTGGGAAAAATGAATGTCTACAGTAAAGAATTCTATAACATCCTCCATTTTTTTCCTGGTTAAAACTGAACACTTTCCAGTTATGAAGACAATATGCTTACCTTGACATGTTCTACCTCCCACTACTTGGTATCCCTGGGGGCACATACACGAGAATGTCCCAGGTTCGTTGACACATTGGTATTGACACAGGTAGTTTGAGGTTCTGCATTCATCAATGTCTGTTGAATCAGAGAACAGCAAGGACACAAAGTTCAAAAGATTTTATGTCACTGCTTTGTTAATATATATTTTAGATGAGCTATTGAGAGTAAAAACATTGCAAACTCCATAATAGAAATGCATGACTATCAGAAACTCAAGGGCCAGTCCTACAGTTCAGTTCAGTATAGTTTATTTCCATCTCTGGTTGCAGAGCACAAGGAGTTTTCTTACCATCGGTTTTACTGAATCAGTGCTGACAATTTGCCTAAGCCTGAATTTACCTACACTAGTTGAGCAGGCTGAATGAAATGCTTGTGGTTGACACTCTTCACTTTAGGCTCTGCACACCCACCCAGGATGCAGATTTATGCTTGTCTCCTCAGAAATTTGGTGGCCCAACTGCTGAGTTTATATGAGTTTGAACTCCAGATCCTATCCCTGGAAGTTTCTGGTAGTGATGTCTTGCCAGGATCTGGTCTTCAGGGGAAGAATACTTTGCGTTTCTGAGTAGGTATGTTACTAGAATTTGCTCCAAATAGCAGAGCAATGTCCTAGGCCAGCCCCTCCTGGTTTTGAGCACACTGGCATGATACAAGGACTTCTAGGTGGGGTAAGAACTTTGTGACTCCAAGAAAACCTGGAGGGATCACGAGGAAGTTAGGGACATCAAGTGTTGATGGCATTCCCTTCTTGATGTCTTATGCTTTTTGAATACAATCCAATAGAATGTATTCCTGAAATTGACTCTGAAGATTACCCAGCCGGGGGAATGGCCCTCTTTTTTTTATTAATATGGAATATGGAACCTAGGCTGCTTAAGAAATGCACACAGTGCAGTAACAAAGCTAGGGATCAGGTTTCTTGTTTTGTTTTGTTTTTTGTACTGGGGATCAAACTTGGATCCTTGGGCTTGCGAGGCAGGCGGCAGAACCACTGAGCTAAATCCCTCACCCCAGGTCTCTTGTGTTGTTGAGAAAGGGTCTCATTATGTAGTTCATGCTGGCTTTGAACTCACTATGTAGCCCAGGGTGACCTCAATCTTTCAGCTATCTTCCTGCCTCAGCCTCCTGAGTGCTATGATTACAAGCATGTGCCACCATGCCTAGCTCTAGGTTTTTATTGTAATATGTTTGACAATGCCCTCATCTCTTCTCAAACATAAATGTGCACATCAATCACACAGCATTCTTGCTAAATAGTAGATTCTGATTTAGGAAGTCTGAGATTCTGGATCTCATAGAGGAACTGCTACTACCACTGGTCATCAGCTCATAACTGGAGAAGCAAGACACTAGAGCACCATTTGTAATGATTAGACCCTGCCTACATCAAATGTTTTAGTTCTTTTGATTTTTCTCTTTTCTTTTGATGACATATTAAAAAGTCAATATTATAAATACATTAATCAGGCAATAGATCAGAATTTCTGTGAGTTAAAAATTTGTTTTCATTAACAGGTACATAAGCAGACAAAAGCAACCCCAGTTACAAGGATAGAATTTTATTACACATTATTTGGAAAATATTTTACCTTCACAGTTGAGCCTGTCACTGCTCAGCTCATATCCTTGATTACACTGACAGATGAATGAGCCAACAATGTTGTAGCACTGCTGAGCACATTGGTTGCTGGCATCACATTCATTTATATCTGAAAGAAAAGTTATATATATAAATATAAATAAATAATATGTATTTAAACATATATTTGCTCTACATCATTTGATGATAAGTAATTCCCTAGTTGAATTCTTTGTCCTGCAGAAGCTCATTGGAGAACATCCATTCAGTTTCATACTTTTTGGAACAACCTCAAAGGTCTGTCATATACTTCTTTTAGAAATACCAGGATTTTTTTTTTAAAGGAATGACAGTTAGTTTGATGTTTGATAAATCTTCCCAAAAGAATTTAATGCTTCTAATAAATATACATTCCAGTATCTATTTTCTTTTCTTGTTCAGATTCAAAATGCCAACTCTATAAATAATCATTATATGACACTCACACTGATATGGTCTCTCAGCATACTGTGGTGAAGATTTATCTGTGCTATTTATTACTTTTTAAATGGTTTCTGTTAAATTCCATTACAATTATAACATAAGCCTTTGAGACTCATACAGAGTTTTGCAATGCTCTAAGGCACTGAAAATATTGTGAAAAAGCATTTTTCCTGCACTAGATTCTTTCCATCTCATGCCAATCTTATAATTGTGTGCCGTGACATTGCATCCTGAAAAGGGAGAAGCAGCATGTAAAAATCAGATGCGCTTTCAGTGGAAAGTTTATGTACTTGAACTTCCAGTAACCCCCTTGGCACCTTCAGCATTTATATCATACACTGTTGACTAATTGGTGTGTGTATATCAATTGATCTGTAGTTAAAAAAAAACTTTTATACACCCACAGAGAAGTGAAACCAAGGTTAAAAAAGTTTTCCATTCACATCTTGATGTGTTTTAAGAAACTCATTATTACTGTCTTCAGCTTTATGATTGCTTAAGGGAAGATGATGAAAACCAGTTCTCTCAGGAACATAGAAAACTGGAAATATTGCATATTGACATGGGGTTTCTTTCCCTTGAAGATAAAACTCAGTCAGGATGGCAATTCCCGAAAGCTTACCTACACAGGAGTAGTTGTTTGCTGCCAACAGAAACCCAGGGCTGCACTGGCAATAAAATGAGCCTGGTGTGTTCACACATCTTTGGTGGCAATATGGAGGCACAGCGCATTCATCTATGTCTAGGGGATCAGGCATACAAACAGAGAACCAAATTATTGACTCAACAAAAAAACTTATCTAGGGAAGACCTCATTTGAAAAATAATTCATACTCTCATTCATCCCTCTCTGTCTCTGTCTCTGTCTCTCTCTCTCTCACCCCTGGCTGGCAAATGCAAGGTCCTGAGTTCCATTCCTGGTACCAAAAAAAAAAAAAAAAAAAAGTAAAGACTATTTCCCATAACTATGAGAAAATCAGTCTGGGGAGCTCAATGCTTATTTGAAATGACAGAGGTAGAAAAGAACAAAGAATGGAGTGATGAGGTACAATCTAAGAGGATGAAGTTGTGGGCTGTGTTCAGATGGTGACTCTAAGTCTCTGAAATATTTAGTCTCTCAGCGTTTTGCAAGATATGTAAGAAGGCTTGCCATGTGTATCTTAGGAAGTCAAAGGAAAGAACGCTGTGGAAGGAAAGGATGCTGAACAAGTGACCTCTTGAGAGTGGCCTTCTGACACTGATGAAGTGTTCCAGTCTGTGTGTCTTTCTTAGATAAATATTTCCAACCATAAAATGCTCAACCAAGAACTTGCAGAGTTGTACTAACAACTTATAAGCATAATAAAATGTCATTAATTCATGACTGTACACTTTGTGACAACTCTAACATGGCACATGTAATTTAAAATAACAATTATGCATTACCATGCAACACTATATAGTGATACTGCCTTGAAGTAAAAAAAAAAAGAAATAAGATTATGTTGGGCTCTGTGGCTCTTCCAGTGAGAAGCAGTGTACTTGCATGGCCTCAGGGTAACTAGAGTTTTAATCTTTCTTCTGGCAATTACTAGCTTATCCAAGCTTCCATTTCTTTTTCCAGAAGTATAATAATGAACAATACCATAGAAATGTTAGAGAGAAACATGAAATAAAGTAGGCTAAGTTCCTAGAACATAGTAAGTAAAAATACATGGGGGCTTATTAAGGTAGAAGATTTTTTTTTATTTGACTCACATATTGAAATAAAGATATTCACATGGCTTTGCCCCTTTGTTCAGGTGTCTTTTCAGAGCTCCTTGGGAAGAACATCTCTACCACACATAATTCATTCTGCTCTATCTCTATTCTTACCCTGCTTTAGATTTCCTTGTAACTCTTGACATCACTTGACATTGTGTTATGCTTTTACTATATTTGCTTCTTGTCTTGTCTCCCTCACTATAATACATGGCAAATAAGACATACCTTCTCCCCTTGAAGTAGAGGCTGAGAAATTCAGATTGCTCACTGCTGAATGCTCAATAGTTGAAACAAGGGCTGGCAGAGTGGGTGCTCAATAAACATTATTTGAATGAATGGAAATAATGTTAATTAAGAGTAATTTAAGCACAATGATTCCTAGTATTGTATATTACAGCTAGGTGCCAGTATTGACAGCCAAATTGTATAAATTGTACTTTCTCAGCTCTGTGATAGCTATAAATTTGTATAATCTCTTTGTTTACTACTATACTCCAACAACTGGAGCAGAGCCTGGCACATAGTCAGCCTTCAATAAATATTTGATGAATAAATGATGCAGGTAGACAGGTGTCTCATGCAGTATCATTTGCATCCAGTAAATATTCACCAAACCATTGTTTTCTAGCACTGTGTTTAGCACTGTAAGTTTGTGATAACAAATATACACATATTCACATCTGTCTAGTATGGAAGACAATCCATCGAATGATAAGATAGAAAAAAGAAAGGGGTATGAGGGACAGAGAGAGCATGGTACTGTTCAGTGTGTGGCCTGCTGACTGCTGTGGCACCATGGACTGTTTGGACCAATCTACAACAAATAAATATAGGCGCATACGTGTTTAAAAACAGCAATCTGACATCACCACGTATTTTTGTTATATTTTACGGGGATATTGGTCTATAACAGATTGGAAATTTTACTACTTCAGTACACTTTGACAAGGAAGGAGTGACTAATTATATTTGAGTAGATCATGGAAGGTTTCCCAAAGGAGGTGACACTGAGCTAGGATTTCTAGTGGAAAAGGAGTTTCTTGGGAGAGAATATTCTTTGTGCTGGGAAGAGCTTGTATAAAGGCAGTGAAGTGTGACACTGTACGTGTATAATTAGTGGGACAGAACTGGAGTATAATTTTCATTTTTGGAGAGGGGTGCTAATGGATATAGATCAGAATGAGGAAGACCTTTTATGCTCTGTTGAGGAATGTGGACTTGATTCTGTGGGTGAGGGGAACACCAGGGCAGACACGTGATTGGATGTGAGTTTAAGAAGGTCTCTCCCTACTCTCCTAAAGGGCTGTGATCATGTATTCTCTTTTCTTTGGTTCTTTTTTCTGTACTTTTTAGTCACCCAAATGTTTACTTTCCTGACTATACAATGGGCAAAACTTGGATATCTATGGAGTTTTCTATACACTCTTCTGAATCATGGCTCCAGCCACTACAAACCCTGGGCCTTTCTCTGAGGCTAGGAACCAACCACAACATCTAGGCACAGCCCCGTGGCAGAAAGAACTGGATCAGGGCCCACGAGGAACTCAGTGTTGACATCCTAATGTCAATAGCTCACATTTTTTGGTGAAAATTGATGCTGGGGGCCCGTACCCATGTCCTCACCCCCTGTTCCTAAGAGAAAATGCGGCCACTCACTGGTCTGTGGTTAAGGATGATATCTAAATAAATGGACAGAGGGAGTCAGTTACAGAGTTCCATGCCCACTGTGGGGTTTCATGATTGAGCCATGGTGCTTTGTTCCACATCACTACTTGCCCCTTGGTCTCCTTATACTGCATCCCTCCATGCATTCCCAATGCACTCATACAACATCCATCACATGGTGGGCACTCTTGCGGACTAGAGAGTAAGCAGTGACACAAGCTGATTGGCCCCTGCTCTCAGGGAGCTGACATTTTTAGACCCTTGAGTGAAGCAGGATGTACTTTGCTTTGCACTTCTAGCACCCAGCACAAGTTTGTAACATAAGGGCCTTCGGACAGCCAACTCACTGAATGATAATAGCACACATTTGTATGGATCAGGCCAGAGCTGTTCTAGGCACTCCCATATGTGAGCTGTTGAGGTGGGATTGATGCTGTCACAGGACAAATGAACATGAGATAGAGAATTTAAATAATTTGTTCAAGGACTCTAAATGACTTAGGGGTTGAGCTGGTATTTGAAACTCACCATTTGTCCTGTGTGCTGTGTGATGCTACATGACAGTGAATGAAACCCATATCACCAGTGTGTTAGTGTTACACCCTCTAATTTAAAATTATTTTCTTGGTTACTTTCATGGTTCCATTCATACCCCAAACTTCTGCTTTTGTTAGCCTACCACACTTTGATTTTTAGGATAGATTCAACCTTTAAGTTTAGTTCTTCTTGTTTGTTGGAAAATTGATAGTCAATGGGAGAAAAAGCAGTTGTTAGCTATCATTCTCCACATAATCATGAGTGATTTGTTTGAAAGTCTGAAGATGTTGAAGACAAGACTTTGTTTACTGCACCATGGTACTTACCTACACACTGCTCTCCCCGCTTCTGGTACCCTGCAGGGCACTGACACGTGAAGGAGCCCCGTAAATTGATGCACACTTGGTCTGCTCTGCAGTTGTGCATCCCTGCAGTGCACTCATCAATGTCTGTCAAAGGCACAATACAAAAGGAATTTTAGTTGACTGTAAAGATGTCAAAATTTTCTCCATTTTGTCAATATACTTTTCTCAAACTGAATTTTAACTTTATTCTTAAAGCATCATAATATTGTTATATTGGAAATATTTCAAATTATGTCACTTCATGTGTTCACAAAGTAATTTCATAATAATAGTTTACCACTCAGATTATCAGATGCTAACATTTTGCCATGCTTGTCTCAGCTCCCTTTGTTTTGTTAAGAAATGAAACATTTCAGACACAGCTGATGCCTCACTCCATCCACATCCCCTTACCCACCACTCACCACTCTCCTGGTAGGTGTGGCTCCTTCCCCAAAATGGTTTTATGCTTTTATTATACAGAGATTAGATGGCTGCAGCTAGTGGGATACAGTACTGTTTTATGTGTTTTAAAATAGAAATAGTTGTATGAAATCTGCTTTTTCCACCTGGCATATTGAATTTGAGATTATTTTTATTGACAAAGTTTTAAAAATCTGTCCAGTAAGGGGATATAATCAAAGTTTAACATCACACATTTCCTGTTGTTGTCTTTTTTGGCAAATGATAGGATACTATGTATGTATAAATCTTTCATTGCAAATTTCAAAATGCAAAGGACTCAATTGATCATATTCCTTTAGGAGAGATAGGCTGGTATAGTTTAAAATACATATTTTCCCAAAGATTTTACTTCTATGTCCTAAGAATTAGGCAGGTTGCAGTTCTAGAAAAGTAAATAATCCTCAGTCATAACATAAAAACCCCGTTTAGAGAATTTCTTTGTTTGGGATAGAAATGTGATATGAGTTTGCGTGTGTACATTCATATTTATAGACATTTATAAATGAAAATCAAATTTGCCTTATCTACATCAGTATTCATTAAAATCTTTCATATCATTACACTAAAAAGAACAAATAAAAGCATTACACCATTTTGGCATTTCCCAACACCTTTAGAATCTAGGCTTTATTAAAAATATCATAAAACATGTAATTCCTAGATGACAAATTTTCCATGAGAACCAAGACAGACTTAGGGGGTCTTAGATTATCACTGTGATAAACCCAGGGCAGTGCTTTGGAAGAAAGAGTGGGCCAAGAGTCAACTGAAAAAGAAAAAAGAGCCATTAGCAATTGGAATTTACCTGATTCCTGCCTTCTCTTTAAGAAACCCAGAGAGTGGCCCTTAGTATTGTTCTGCCTTTTATTTTTCCATATTTCATGGAAAACTGTTGCACTTACACTATGCAATGTCATAAGGGATTTCATGTTGTAAGAAGGTTGTCCTCAGATAATGGCTTCACTTAGGTGGGTGTGGAAATGATAAGAGAGATTCCACAAGAAAGAGGGAGAGGAGATGAAAAATACTTAAGTGATGTGTGACTGTTCATCAGATAATAACTCATTACAGCATCTACTTATATATTTCTTTGAACCTAGTTTTAAAGTTTAGCTAAGTGTTTTTGGTTTACTTTGTGTTTTGTTTTAAAATTCATTAGTATTATTTCTGTTACTGTCATTTGCAAGTGATTATAAACTCCTTTCTAGGTACGATGCAATGATGCAACAATCTTGCTGTGAAATTATCTGTTTCTTTTTGTGTCTTTTATTATTTTTTCATATGCACTTGATGAAAACCTTTCTACTGGGGTTTCTTCAGAGCTTTATGACTCGCTAATGCAGAAATGACAGCAAAATTCCTATTGTTTTATGTAAGGAACATTTGCCAGCATTTGCAGTGATAATAGCCTTGAGAGATACGGCAATGTTAGATTCAGATGTGGCAAGTAGTATACGCTGGCAGAAGATCAAGGATTTGGGCAGGCTGCTGCATTTTCTAAGCAAGGCCTTACCGGTGTTTGAAGTTTTTCTTTCTGAGACTCTCTTTTCAAACTGCCTCCAACCTATCACATTCCAGATGTCCTACAATTTCCTTATTGTTCGTTTTCTAAATCTCTTTGATAAATAGGCTAACATTTCCAGTGGAATCAATGTATCATTCAATAGGTTTTAAACATACAAACCTGAGCTACTCCTTCTTAAGAATTGGGTCTATTTAGCTTCTGAAAAGGGTCATATAATAAAACTAAATGGTAAGTTAAAGTAGTTTAATAAAAATAAACAAAAAACCAAAATATGACTACCTCCATTGCCAGTATATCCTTTTCCTTTTTCTGTCAAAAGTCAAACAAAGCTGCAACAGGACATGACTCACCTAGTATTGACTGGTGATTATACTTTCTACTTACCTAGCTTTACAAAATGGTCAAAAAAGTAACCTGTGACCAGGAAGCCCCTAACTACTTTACCATCTATGGCTTCTCTCACTACAGTTTAGGATACTTCTACTCTCCCTCTCTCTTATCAGGTTGCCTACTGCTGAAGGCTACTGATAGACTGAACTTTGAACTGTCTTCAATTGTACTGTCTATTTATTAGTTTATTTAAATAGCGTAATATTTTGAAAATTATACTTGGAGATCCTATTATTGCTTGTTTACACATCTATATAAAGTCATATCAAGGTCATTATATATTGTTAGACTCTTTTATGTTTGTCTCTTCTACTTTTGTACATTTCTATTTGTCTTAAATATCAGAAAGTTTAGTGCAATACAAAAATTACTAACAGTATAACAGAAACACTGCCTCAGGCATCTCCATGGTTTGCAAGCAAAATTGGTTTCCTACACTTGTAAGGGAAACTGTCTGCATAGGCCAAAACAATGCCTTATTTATCAGGGAAACTACTCAGGTAAGCCATGGTTTTCCTAAGAAACAAGTATGGTGGGGGATAACTTTTTATTTTGTTTTAAAAATTATCTATAATTTATTGTTGACATTAAAGCTCCTTGGCTTTTATGGGCAATCCATTAATATATGACCTGAGCCCTGGACCCCAGCTCTTTGAGGGTGAAATCTGTCTTACTTTTTTCTTTATTTTAGTGCCTAGCATAGTGCTTGACACATAGTGGGTTTTCATTAAGCATTTGTGCAATAAATGGATGAATGAGTCATTACTATTTGCTGAGGATTGGTGTGTAGAATTTAAGGAAAATAGGATCAGTGTTTTATCTCAATGGAACTAAAATTTGTAAGGCATGGTAACAGGCAAGATCTGAGAAACAGCAAAATCATCAAGGTGTCAGTAAGTGGGAATAATGTAAAGGAATTGAGTATACAAGTTCAGAGTCTATGTAGGCTGAAGCAGCCTGATCAGAAGTGAAGAGCAAGAGAAGCTTCGCCAGAGGAAGTAGGTTCTGAGATGCATTTTGAAAAAGATGAGATACATGGATTGGAAGGGAATAAAGGCTGTTTCTAAGAAGGCAGATCACATTAGAAAACATTAATGAGACCCAGCTGGTCTGCATGAGAAGAATGGCAGAGAGCTAGAGGGGCTGTGTGTGAGGAGGCTGGTGCAGTGTCTAGCAGAAAATGCCCATAAAATGCTCACTTAAGTAATGAGAAAAATTTGGAGGCTTAAAGGTGGGATTACAGAGTTTGGATTGAATATCATAGTGAGTAGCAAGCAGCTCTGTACTATGCAGTCATAGCCTAATGTTAACATTACTGAAGAACAAAATAATAGAATGTACTTCCTAAAACATCACAACACATTTCATCATTCTAATATATTAAGAATAACTAATGGCAATATCTGGTGATTCCTTCATTTTTCAAAAATGTGCCCATAGTTTCCCTTTCCAGTGATTTATACTATTGTAGGCTCCTCTCTTGCTGACTTTGGGAACTTTAGTTGCTTTAAATAATCCAGTATAATCTTTGTTCAGTTCTCACTTCTAGCCTCTTTATCACGCTGAACCTCAGTTAATGGAACCATGTATTTAATTTTCTCTCAAAGCTAATGGAGGTGATAATGTCCACATGACTGTGATGTCCATTAAGTCCCTGCTTACGCCTTCATTCTCTTTGTTTGGCTTCTTCCCTTCAGTCTGACTCATATTTCCCAAACCCCTGACTCATGCTGCTTTCTCTCTCTTATGCAACATTTTAATCTCTGCAATGTTCTTTCCATAATTTGATAACTTACCACAACATAGAGTCACTTCAGTGTGTTTGTGAGCAAAAATTATCTACATTTTGAATGCTGTTGGGTACCATTTAGACTTTTCTAATTTGTGCTGCTTTAAGCTTAAGAAATAATTCAGAACTAATTTTGTATAATCCACTAAACACTGGTGAAGGAATGCAATGAAACAAGGGGAAGGGGACTGAAATTATTTTGATTCTGTCATTGCCTTGAAATCTAGGGCCATAATATCAATGATATTTTTTTAAAAAAGGACACTTTGGATAAAGATCTTATGATTATTTGCAGAAGGTAGGAACTATTTTAAGAGCTGAGGACATTTGTTGTTTTACTCCTGACTAATTTAGTAATGGCTATTGATAATTATAATATGAGTAATCATTAAATTATGTTGTTTGAAACTTATTAAAAGAATTTATATAATATTTATATAGCTTCATATACAGATTTGTTAAAATTTAAAAACCAATTAGCACAAAATAGATACATGCTTAGCCATATGAAAAAATGTATTATTTGATTAAGCAGTGAGATTTACAAAGTCTCCGATTCAATCCTAATAACAGCCCAGTGGCATAGTGATCACATCATCCACCATTAATAGATGAGGAAAGAGAATGTTACTGAAATGTAAACTCTGTGAGGTGACTTGCCTAAAATCACACAAAGCAGAAAATCAAACCCAAGATTTCCATTTTGCTTCTGTAATTTAGGTTTTCAGAAAGACTTATGTCCTAAAAACTCTGGATAGCAAATGTTTGGCCATGGTCAAATGTATTTTAATTTTTTTTTTAGCGTAAAAAAGAAGGTTGCTAATCTTGCAGCACCTTGATTTCTCCCCTGTGTCTCTGTTTTACTTAGAATAACATTCATAGCTCTCCAAGTTTTGTTTGCCTCCCTAGTCCTTAGCCAATTATCAACAATTTTTGTCAAAGACTTCTAGTTCCCTTGCTGGTTCCTTAAGTACTGGAATCAAATTTATCTGGGCCAAATGCCCAGTTCTAGTTAGCTTTTCACTCTTCTGAAATTATCAGCTAGAATTCACCTAAGCTAAGCAGTTCTAGTAGAGAAAATAAATATTGATATTAAGTTACAGAAGAGAACTGTCTTTATCGATGGCCAGCATTAGATTCATAGTTCTAGATTCTTATCAGTTCTGGCAAAACACGTTGTTACTAATTTGGTGTGTTTTAAGTTATAAACACAAATATCACCCAAATCAACAAATATCAGCCTGCTTTATATTAATTTTCTTTGTTAAGTTTAGAGTGATGAATTAAATGTCCTGGAAATGTTTATTAAAATTTTCAAATATGGTGTTTACATATGGAAAAATCAAGCTACATGTACTGGAGTTGCTTTTCCAGAAATGATAATAGATTTGCATTGATAATGGGCCTTTGCTCACCCAGTTTCCTCTGTGGATAATAGTTCTCATTTGCAGGATGACTGTATGAGGTTAGACATATTGTTCATGAACATGGGAAGAAAACCAACTGGTGCATGTGAATGATCAATCTGTGACTCATCTGTACTACACACAAACCAAATGAACCAATCAGTAATAGGCCCAAACAGAACAAGAAAACAAATGCTTCAATGGTCATTCTTCAGCTTTTACACTAGCAAAGGGAAGCCTATTGCTTTTAGAACCTTAAGAGAAGAGCAGATAAATGGTTGCTTAGTGTCAAAGTGTCAAAGGATATTTTCTGGCATTTTTGTAAATACGTTATGCCCAGCTAAACTCTTCTTTTTCTTCTTAAATGTAATTATCCATTAAAAATGTTTGAGAAAAGATAGCCTTGAGTTTGAGATGCTAAAACTAAGTATCAGTCTCTGACTTTGTGGAGTAAGATTGTATTTTGAAATGAGAAGTATCATCCATGTTTGCTAAGGGATGGCTCAGTAACTAGGAATTAAAGGTCCTCTGTGAGAGGGTTAGTTTCATTCTACATAGGCTGGAGATCTGCTTTAAAGTTCATGGCCTTTAGTGGAATTTTGATTCCCCCTGTAATGGGCTGCCTGTGTATTGACACTTCAGTTATGTTTTCCTGATGTCCTACTTCATCTTACTTTCCTCATCTATACCCTACTTCCTTGGCCCCAAATCAGACCTGTGATGTGAACTGAATGAAGACTGACTAAATCTGACTGAGTCCACCAAGCCGTGCATGAATGCTGTGATTTTATTCTTGGCCTCACTCCCTGAGACCTTATGGCCAGATTAGTCAGTCTCCCTAGCCCAAAGAACACACATTCTTGGCTTATTCCTTCCGGCAAATCATCACTTGGGGTCACAAAAGCCCTTGGCTATGGCAGTGCCAATTATAACAAACATGGCTTGGTGACCTCCTAATTATATGAAACCAATTACATTATACTTGTTGTTCATTCAACAATAAGCAGCTTTTGTGTCCACTAAATTGAGGCATACAACTAAATCTGGTGAGTGTAACTTGGCAATACTTCTCCAACTCAATAACTGCCTAAAACTTTTTCAATAAAGTCTGTCTTTGTGCTTCTTGTCTCTGGAGCATGTTACCTTTTTTTTTGGTACCGGGGATCGAACTCGGGTCCTTACGCTTGTGAGTAAGGCGGCAGAACCACTGAGCTAAATCCCCGCCCCAATGTTACCTTTCTGTGTATATTCTCCTGCCCATTTCATCACATCTTCTAGATGAAAGGTGGGAGCCAATGGACTCACCAAATTTGCACTAAATTATTATTTTCTTTTTTATTCAAAATTCTAGCACAATCAAGAGCAATGAAAGGGATAAATATGTGGGTAAATCTAAATGAATACTACTATATAAAACAACAATAGTAAGGCTTTTAAGGTTTTAAAAATATCTAGAATTAAAATACAAGAGAACAAAACCATACAGATTTTCAGGAGGGTAGATGGAGTTCACATTTTTAAGGTCTTTGTACTATTTAGGAAGGGCTAAAATTTCTAATTTATTTTAAATTCTGATAAGTCATACATGCTTGTTTAAGCAATATCTAAGAATAATAAAAGAATATAGGAATAACAAAATAATATAAAACTACAAAGCTAATAATAGAGGGGAAAATGGAATTTGACAAAATAATCTATCAACTTAGAAATAAGGCAAGAAAAAAAAGGAAGTTAAAATATAGGGGGACTAGAAGGCAGATAGCAGTGGAAATAATTGTTTTACACCTAAACATATTGGTAGTTATGTTAAATATAAATGGACTAAATGATCTCACTAAGAAAACCGAAAATTGTCAGATTGATTAAAAAAAACCTCAAGTATTTTGTTTCAAGATACATAATTTAAATATAACACAGAGATTAAAAGAAAAAAGATGGAAAATATGCCATGTAAACACTAACTCAAAGAAAGCTAGCTTTGCAATTTTAATGTTAAAGTAAACTTTAAGGGGGAAAAGATTATTAGAGAATACAAATACAAATATATACCTACCTGTGGTATCTACCTAATAACAAAAATTTTAGTTCATCAGGAAAATGTAGAAATTCTAAATTTAAATTAATCACATAGTTTCAGTATAGATAAAAGTGGACTAACTAAAAAGAAAATAGACAACACATAATTACAGTAAGATTTTAACATATGTCTCCCAGAAACTAAAAGCCTTAGCATATATTTTCAGGAATGAAGAGAAAATATGAATGACTAAAACCTTTGAATTAATTGATTAAAAATTGTACAGAATAATAAGGTTTTTAAGTATTGAGAGGACATTAAAAGAACATGGCTATATGTGGCCTTAAGACAAGTGTAAATAAATTTCAAAAAATATGTAGATTACGCAAATAAGATAGAAACAACAATAGTAGTGATAACAGCCATGAAACTAGAAAAAAAAAAAACCACCTCTTTGTTTTGGAAAAGAAGGCATATACCTCAAAGCAATTCATGGTTTAAAAAAGATGACAAAATTGAGCTTGGAAAATATTACAAACTGAATGAAAGTGAAAATACTGCATATCAAAATTCGTAGGAACAAATGCCAGTGCATAAGAAGTCCAATAGCCTCTCCCTTTTTTCTGTGTCATCCTTATCTTTGTCTTGTGTTTATCCTACAAGAGTCATAGTCAACTATGAGATTAGACTTTAGAGTTTTGCAGTGCTGCTTAGGGAACAAGGAAAAGATCTTGACCATGTATTTCCAGAAGGTAGAACTAAAATAAATGGGCAGAAATTCAAGGAAGGTAGATTTTAGTTCAATGGAAGAGAAAAAGGTGGTTATTAGATGTTTTAATGTCTTAGGAATTAATGAACTTTCTGTCACTGAAATTATGTAACTGGTGTAATGTGGATCTCAGCAGTGGGTCAGGGATTTGGCTAGTCCTTTGTATTTTAAAATGGTGTTAAGGTGCTGCATTAAAATACAGTGGAGTTAATGGTTGTTAAATTTGGATAGTGAGTGTTGTGGTGTACAATTAGCTTTTCTTTAAGCTTGATAATGTTGATAATTAAATATTGAAAAATAAATGCTGTATCCACCCTAATGTAAAATGAGGATTCAGCAAAATTGCATATCTATATTGTATTTTCACCCATCTGAGACAGTGCACATATACAATTTTGTTTAATTATGAAGTTAACTTTTACACTCTAATAACTGATCCTCTAACATCTAAAAAACTTGCTTAATGATAAAATGTAGCAAGGAAACATCTTAAGTGGCTGCTTAGTCCATCTCTCTTCCTTGGGCAAGAAAGCAGTAAAGAAGTCTTTTACTTATTTCTTATTCTGTATTAAGGATTTTTCAGGGAGGAAGTCTCTTCACTCTTCATCATGTTAAAGTAAAGATTATTCACCGATCAAAATGTTAAATGTGAGCAACCATCAAATTGTACTCCAATCTTTCATAAATTACCATTAAACCAAGAGATACTGGGCTTGATTTTGTTCCACATTCATACTATAGTTACCATTTTCCTGAGGTTATTCTTTAATTGTCACACATGCTTAAATGTAATGTGCTGATAAATTTAATTTCCTTCTGTGTTAACACTTTCATTGTTTTGAAACAAGCATTCAAATAACTCTTAAATCTTAGTTGATGGAATGCTTAATGGTGATAGAGGAAAACCAAAAATACTGTTCAATAACCACTGAGCCGTATGTGTTTCAAGCCTAAAGATTTTTGAAAGCTAGCACATAAAATAGTCTTTGGACTTTTAAATGAACCCGAGGTATTTTATTTTACATTTCCATGGGGGATGTGGTGGTGAGAAATTTGTGTATTCTCTAAGGTTTTAAGAATCTGAAATAATGGTTACTTTGATGAATTCCTGAGTGCTGTTTTAGAAAGTGTTCATTTTCTAGCTCCAATCTCTTTTCTTCTCTCTAACTTAAAATGCTAGATCCTGGGAGATCTGAATAACATGCTCTTACTCTCTTGGGTTCAGGGTCACAAGTCTCTATTTCTTCTTCAATTTTTTTTTTCATACTTCAGCAAACTTCTCCCTCCTTTTCATCTGTAGGATCAAAGGAGTCTAAAAATGGGCTCATCTTTCTGGACAGGATTAAATGGCTCTGCTAGCTAAGGGAAATGAATAAAAGTTCTCTTCAGTGTTTAAATGCACTACTGTTGTCCTTTAAAGTTACATACTTGTCAGGAATTGAGAGAAGCTTAATGTCTGTTTGGCAGAGTAAACTGAAAAAAAAAAATCTCATGAGGAAACAAGCCCTATACATGGTTTCTATGTCAGTTGAATACAAAGGCAGATGGACCTGTGCCAGTTATGCAGTTAATGTATATTACAGGTAGATGCCAAACCACGCCAGTCTTAAAGAGAATTTCTTGGCATGAATAAACACAGATGAAAAACCTGTATGTTCCGAGACCTCTTATATACTTCATAGTTACTGCATGCAGCACATCCATAGAGTCTATCATATCATAAGGTTTCATGTTGGAAGAAAATGGAAAAATTGAGCAATTCATATTGTTAATTTAAAAATTAGCCTAGGATTATTTTTTCCTAGAAATGTAATAATTTGTGTATGGAAATTTTTAACTAAAAGCCTTTGGCTTCAGGCACATATGTATTTAATGTGGATGACTGTGAAGCTGCCAGATAGGTGTAAAGAGGTCCCCTGTCAGAGACCTTCAATTACAGACCTCTTTTTTTGTGGTTTTCAGAAGTAGAGGAATTAAGCTATTCTCCCACTGCTAATATTTTTAGGTTCTAAATTATTTTATTTGAGATTGTACCTTTCTGTAGTTGCTTTTACTAGCTTTCTTTCTAGTACTATTTTAACAAGAATAAACATT
Source organism: Heterocephalus glaber (assembly GCF_000247695.1). The sequence continues at coordinate 5,688,429 of NW_004624833.1, read as the reverse complement.
ATGTATAATTTATTATACCAAGAGTTAGAGTTTAAGGAAGGACTTAATCTTTTTAAAAAGTCTGAAAACTGCAGAATAGATTTTTTTCTTACACAGCTCATGACAGAAATACATTCGAGATAGAAGAGTTTGTAAGATCATGGGTTTTAGAGTACACAGGTCTCTGTTAAAATCCAAGCAACATTATGTTTTAGTTATATGTCCTAGGAAAGTTATTTAACTGTTACAAGTCTTGCTGCTATGTCTATCAAGTAGGGATGATACCAATTTCATAATGTGCTTGTGAGCCCTAAGCAAAATAATATATACCCCAAATAGCACCTGATCCACAGTAAGTGATCAGTAAATTGTACTTACATGAACAGGCTATAAGGTGGTGGTGGATAAGGGTGATATTCTATTGCATACAGATAGAAACAAAAAAGCTGCAAAAGTCATGATTTATAATATAATTTTCATATGTATTTGCATATAATTAAACATCCCATCTTCATTTCCTTGCTTAGTGTCATATCTTGAATATGGTCCATTGTGACTGAAATCCCATCAGAAAGAACACCATAATATCGTGTGACCTTCCCTTCTTTTATTCCAGATGGATGCATACAAAATAGGCCTTCCTTTCTTAAAGTTATTTCTCACTAGGGAAATTACAAACATTCAAATAAAAGGGATCTGGCAAAACAAAACAAATCTAGCATTTTTTGCATCATAAAGTTTTGTAATAGGAAAGGGCTGTTCATGGTTATAGGACCCCTTCATGGCAACGGAGTTAATGTTTATAAAGAATAGTACTTAGCAAGGGGCAGTAAAAAACAATTAGCATGTGTTATGTTCACATACCAATTCCCCAAGATGAATGTAATCATTATGTACTGTAAAAATGCTAAGAAAAAATTAAAAAATTAAAAAATAGAGATGACTTCACAAACATAGCATGAGCTAGAGCTTGTGTTAGAACCTACACATAACTCCAAGAAATAACTGTGTGAATGAGTTTTAGCTATGAAAAATGTAAATTTCAGTAGCAATTTTTATTTTTTATATCATATGTCAAACACATTGGAATTATCATCTTTCAAGTGATTAATGAAACGATCATACAGAACTACAGAACAAACAGGAAATATTTCCAAATGTCCCTGAAATAACTGCGTACAAAGGCAGGACAAGGAGCCCTAGCCATTTTTTCAAAGGACAAGTCTCAGAGTTAGACTCTAACATGAATTGAGTAGATTCTTTGGATGCCTAATTTCTCAAATGAGCTACATCGTGTGTACTTAATGAAACATCCATTCAATCATATAACATACAAGAGTTTGGTTGGGATCTAGTTTTTGCTTTTTAAACACTTTGCTTGCAATACAGCAAAACACAGCATATGAGAAAAGTAAGTATGACATATTGTAAAGTTAAACTTTTGGTTTTTTGAATATCAAATGATTCCTTCCAAATGATTTCATTATAGCCGTGAGTAAATTATATACACATTTGTGTTTCTTATTCCCATATTAAGGGTGTAACAGAAAAATAACCCATGGTCTGAGGAAAAGCACTAGACTCATGGTAGGAGTGTGACAAATCAGTGGGTAGCTAGACTGGCTTTTTCAGTTGTTTGCTATCCTCTGTCTTCATTCTACATTTTCTGACTTCTTTTTTCTACTTAATATTCAATTTTGCACCACCTTTCAGACCATTCTTCTGACTGGAGAGCTCTGACTGCTGCTAGATCCACAGTGGTGTGAGAGCTGCTTTCTACTGGTCTGCAGGCTCTAGGTACTATTTCTTGGGCAATGGATTATGGGTGCTTTTTCTATGGTCCCACGGCCATGCATCCCAAGGGCAACACTCAGAAGCTCGGCAGGCATGCCCCTGCAATCTTCACCTTCTAAAAGAGGCTGGGTTATTTAAGCCTCTCAGAGCTCCAAGACCTGCCTGTGACTACACATGCAGATGTTAGTAAAATGCATATGGTTCTGTATGATTGGTCTGAATGTTAATTTCAACATTACAGGTCAGTTCATATACAAAATGGTTTTATCCTTGGGCTCCGACTCAGTAGTACATCTTACTCTACATCAACCAGGCTATCTATTTCCACTTGTAAGACACCCTAGCAATTTATCCTGCCACTGTCCAGGAGCTTTCCTCTAACCTCTTCACCTTACCAGGTTCCCCTTCAAGGTTCTGCTCATGTCCACCTTCATTAAGCTTCTTTTCCCTGGTTCCTTTGGCTAGATTAAGATCACTACATGTCTAACTGGCCTTTGGTAATGCTGCACACATAAGTCATCCTTGTTAAGAAAGAGAAATAGCAGCAAACTTGCTCTCTCTGCAAAGTTAACTGACTTGGTTAAGCTCTTGATGGCTGCCCTGCACCTCACCTTTAATGGAAACCGCCTTAAGGATTAAGGGATATGACACTTTATCTGGCTTAGGGTCCTAGACTAATTTTGCTCTGACTAATGAATTTTGGCATTCTTCACAAGGAAACCACCACCTGAATAATCCCAATCACCTAGCAGTGGCCTGTGTAATTTTATAGTCTCAACACTAGTACAATGTAGTAATTGAGTTCTCTATTAGATCTGATGTACAAATTCTAGGATTGCCATATTATAAAGAGGCAAAATACTTGAACAATATTTGATCCTTTCATTGTACTTTACAGTTAAATTGTCGTTAAAGCAACAACAATGAATTTTTATAAGATTAGAGGATACTCTGCCAAGTAAGGTGAAATATGCATTATTTCTTTGTAGCTTGTGCAAAGCCTGAATTTCAGTTTTGTTTTCAAATAAAATAAATTTCAGCTAAATTTCAGCACAAGCTCTAAGACAGACCTCAAATATCAAAATCCTTTAAGACTTCAGTTATAATCTGTGTGGAGAAAACACAGAAGTAGCCCGAAACAATATAGTAGGTGCTGAGTGGATTTTGGAGGTTTATTTGACTTCTTTAGCTTTACCTTGAGCTAAGATATTTTCTCCACTGCAATGTCTGATAGAAATTTATCTTTAGAAATAACAGTGCTATTTTTGGGATGAAACCCATACTTTTTTTTTTTACCTTTACTCAGCACCACTTAATATACAGGGTTTTAAAAAAATTCAAAATAGGAAATATCAGTCTTATAAGAACAATACATTTAATACAATCACAGGATTCCAAATTAAAAACATACATTTTTCATGCTATAGGTTTTCAGTCTTTCTTGGACAACACAGGAAACAGTGATGAAACCCATACTTAATTTGCCTTTGTAACATTATTATAAAAGAAAATAAAACCAGTCCTAATGTTATAATAATATTATGCAACTAGTTAAATTATAATTTAGAAATAAATTTAAAAAGTAAATGACATATTTTGTGCATTTATTTTTTTGTGAGAAAAGAAGGTAACTTCACTTGGATTTGCCCAAGTTGCAATTTGATACACAGCATCTTTCACTTTATCATCTCATCATCCTCAGGATGCAATACAAACTTTTTTTAACATGACATACAAGGTCCTTCATGATTGGACTGTGTCTACCCTCACATACTGTTCACTGAAATCATACAAAACAACTTCTTGTTCCCTTTCGCCTTTTACTTACCGCCTAGAGCATTCTTTCTCCTTCTCACTTTCCCTTAGTTCTCTAAACTTTAATTCCTACAACTTCCCAAAACTGAGGTCTAGTGTCACTTTCTCTAGGAAGTCCCTGAAATGGGTCTTAAAATGTCATGCTGTAATTATTGTCTGCTTCCTCATAGACTGTCAGCTATTTTAAAGTAGGCCCCATGAGCTTTTACCTTTGCATTCTCAGCACCTGCTGGGCTTCATACACAGTAGTCATTCAATTCAGGCTTGTTGAATAATCTTATATTTTTTAATTATGTTTGAGGATCTAGCAGCAGGATACTGAGTCTATGTGGTTTTGTGCCATCTGCTCAACTTTAAGTAAAAAAGTAATGTTACCCTCTTATCTTACTCCTAAATCAATAGAAAATAAAAAAGTAAATCCAGATAACTAATATATTATCTCCAGCAGACTCTCACCCATTGAGAAGGAAAGTATAAGTATGACCAGTGTTTATGAACTGTTTTAGAATGAAAATTTAAACAGGTCAATAAACAGACAAACCATGTGTTTTGACTTTGCAAACTAGTTGTGGATAAGTTTTAAAGAAGAAAAGCAGAGTTATGACTAAGTGAAGTAAGATCTAAATGCATCTAAAATTCCTTTAGATTATACATTCTTATTTTCTTAAATTTTTGCTTATGAGCTTGGTAGTCCAGCTTCAGTCCTATTCCCAAACTACTCTTTCTGTACTCCTTTAAAATTTTTATTTTAAATGGAGATAATTTTTAAGTGGAAGATGAATTTCTTCTGGACATATCAAGAGAACTTATTGCTCTCCCCTATCCTTAACAAGATTACTCCATATTTCATGTTTATTTGCAGAATGGATAGTTGGGGACTGTGGGGGAGAATGGTCTGTGAATATGTAATTGGCTGTCGCTATAATTTCTGATAATTGTAAAACCCTAACAATTAGGGCCTGACTCTGCCTCGGCTGAGTACATTGCATTTGAAAGGGTCACAGTCTTAATTTTAAAGTAAGAGTAATTACTATTAACAGTCTATGTGTAGACATACAGTGGTACCTTGGTTCAGGAAAGCTCCTGTTTGTGAACAATTTGGTTCACAAACAGAAGTGTTTAGCAAAATTTTGTTTTTGTTTGGTAACTCTACATCTGGTGATGAACATGACCTCAGCCATCTTTCCCACACAAACACAAACATGGCCGTTTTTTCCAGAATCATGGAACAAATTAAGTTTTTGAACAGAGGTACCACTCTAGTTGGAATCTTGCTCTATATTCCTCTACCCATATCTTGCAACTAATGAACATTCTTACTTTAATGAATGTGGGTGTGAGGAAGAAAGGCTGATTGTACAGAAGATCATTTAAAGGCTTACTTAGCTCTTAATTGATTATTTCATGGGGTATATGAGCTGAAATCACACCATCTTATTGTAATTGATGCTTACCTTTATAATACCTATGAATAAATATATTGTTAAAGAATGTTATAAACTACTCTATTTGGAGTTGAACTTGTTTAGATTTATTATTTAACTCAGGAGAAATACTTGCATGTAAAAATAATAAATTTGTCTGTCAGAAATGGTTTTGAATTAATTATTATGACCCTGAAAATAGTCCATGGTCCAATTTAGGCCTCTTATTAGCATTGCTACTACATATACGTACTTGAAATTGATGCCATTCTTTCTTGAGAAAATCACTCACTTTTCTAGAAATCAGACTGACTTATACCATCTCCTTACCTACCTTTCCCCAGTTCTATTAGGATGATTGACAACATTTAGCCATATGTGTATACTTAAGTTTTCTTTACATCTTACAACCATGACAGTACTAATTCTCAGTGGCTTAACCAAGAACTCAGGGTCCTGCCTAAACTGTCTTCCAATAATTTTTCCAATCTTGTTTTTTCTGCACACACTGTGGCCTCCCATTCCCTCACCCCAAACAATGACACAATACTCTCTTTGTGCTATATCAAGGTTCTCCACCCACTAAAGTCTACCCTGCTTGTCTCAGGCTTATTCACACCCAGTCATAACTGTCTAATCTCTCTGAAAAGTCCTAACTGGCTAATGGGTACAGCAAACAATCCTTCCTCTGACTCCTTCAGAGTTGTTAGGTAACCATCACCTACCATTGACTACATAAAAATGGAGGTTCTGAGTTCGATCCCCAATACAAAAAAGGAGGTTCTGTTAGATTTTTGGAATTATTGAGCTGACTTATTTATACCATTTAATTAAAAAATCTGAGTTTACCTTTTCAGATAGATTGAGAAGTCCTTGCAAGAAAGACAATGTGTCTAAACAGTACAGCTAGAACACATATTAACTAAATATATCAATGCAAGAATCTATGAGTAAAGGGAGGGGAGGGGAAGGGGGAAAAATAAGAACCAAGAGAGATTATGTAAAGGTACAAATTTCCAGTGATGAATGTCATTATATTGTATACCTAAAATGTACCAATAAAATAATATTTAAAAAAGGACAAGATAAATAAATGAATACATAAATGTTATGGAGATTCTAGGAATTTATGGAGAAATATGTGCTAAACTTATACTAACAATTTGAGGTCTAGAGAGGGAAAGATTGATTTGTTATTATCCAATGCTCTTGTTACTTAAATTAGCTGTGAATACCCACAAGGCAAAAAGTAGTGATCCAGCATAGAATGGGTGGAAAAGAAGCTCTTTTGATTCTATAATCCTCCAGTTAAGCCCTGGTGTTTGGGAATTTAAGATCAGCATGAGGTCATGGTGACAATCTGGCCACACTATGTCCCCATTCCTTTCTATGCTAGGAGAGATCATGATCTCATTCTCTGGGAAGTAGACTCTCCTCCAGTGCATTCATAGATGAATCTATGAATCTCCAGAAGATTATTTGCAATGCAAAATGGGGGCAAGATACAAGATAGAACAAACCTTATGCAGAGAGCATGCATGGCTTTGGGGGAAAACATCATGCTAAGTTTTATAATTTTTTTTTCCTTCTGAACCTTTGAAAAGATCAACTCTGGTTTCAAGGTTTTTTTTGTTGTGCCTTTTTTTTTTTCCTTTTTCAAAAGAAATCTACATGGCCACTTCTTTAAATTTGTTCCAGATGGATTTAGTCATAGAATGATTGATTATCCCCTCAGTTGTGAGCTATGTGGTTAAGCTCAGAAACTTACAACAAACTGTTATGGAGCCATGTTTCATAGTAAGCGGCAGAAAAGATAATCCTTAAACTGTCATTTTAGAGTTAGTGATGAGGAAAGAGGAATTTAGTGGGGCTACTTATGTCAAGAGAATGTATTAGCAAATGGATGGAGGAAATATTATGAGCATAATATCTTTTCCCCTGGTCTGGGCTTTCCAGTAAAAGGAACCAGATCTGCCTGAGAGCTCCACCGAGGCTGCCCCAGCTTTCACTGCCTATTTCATGGGCCAGATTAGCTTTCCCACGATGCTCCAGGCCTGAGGTCAGAGGTTGGTCTCTACCTGGTTGTGAGGCACCCCCTTACCCACAACTGACTCAACAGATCCATAGAGATTCTTATTATTGGCATCAGAGATACTTGGACAAATCTGGAAAATAATTTGGAAGAGCAAACTAAGGGGGAAATGCACTGCACTTCATACAGACCTGAATTATGTACTTTAAAAGCAATTTAAGAACATTTGATCCATTTCCATCTTCTTTACCAAAAAGAAAATCTTCCTTTGGATTGTAGTTACCTTCTTAATAGCTGCATTAGCTTCTTCTCTCTATTCTTTTTTCTCTGGTTAATTTATAACCTGGCTACCACACTATTCTTCTGGAAGAGACTGTGTGGCTGGTGGCCTTCCCTTTGTGTCACCAACTGATTCTTTTTTAGCTGCTATACATCGTTAGGTTTCTTGGTTTCTACGTTTACTGAATTTTCTGGGTTTTTTTGTAATATATCTTTTCTCTTTCCTTTAGGTGATACTTAACTTCTTGTACCCTGTTGAAAACTCACCTGCTATTCTGCCTCTTATCAAGATATCTGTACCTTAGGACCCTGAAAAAGTTCATGTTGGATTTTGAGGTTTTTGAATTTTTAGCTTTTACACAATGTATTTATTGTAGGGTTATGTTCAGCACGTCTCCTTGTAAACTTTTGAGGCAAAATATATTTAAAAATAGATTTAAACATAAAGATGATGATTCTAGGATTAGGCTTTTTAATCTGTTTTGGGGAGAAAATTTTTGTCAAAACATACAGATTTTCATAGGAGAGATGGAGATTTCCCCATGATTCTCTGAGAAGCAAATACCACAATGTCTAAAATAAAAATAGTTAACATAAAGTAAGATCAGTGTTTATGAAATTTCTTTCATGTAACAGACATGTGAGTAAATGTTAATATGCTATACTAAGGGGAACTTTTATGCTTGCCCAAATATCATAGATATTGCTTATTTGTAGAGTGGAATAAAAGGTGATTTTGATAAACTCAAATATTTTAAAATTAGAATAGACGGAATTATTCAGTGGATTTTGGAGAAGACACCTAGCATTTTAGAAGTTCCAGGTCAGTGAAGAGGATAAAGGTGCATTTGTTCAAAAAGAGCTGTTGGAAGCAACCAGTTTCTTCTTTTAGACAGGACTTTGCCTATACTGTTGACTGCCACCATGCTGTATATCTGAATCAGTCATTCAATCTCTGGCACTGGAAGGGAGGAAGGCATGGATTTTGCATAGTTTGCTTTTTGGTACCATTTAAAATTCTAGATTTAACTATAAGGGTTGGCTGGAGTCAATACAGGGAGAATTTTAACTACAGACTGTGGTGGGTAGCTTCTGACCTGGCTCCCAATGACACTAGCCTCTTGGCATTCATGACCTTGAGGGTGGCTACATCTAGTGAGTTGTTCCTAATGAACAGAATATGGTAAAATGTGATGGGTTGTCACTTTTTTGAGTAGGTTAAGAAGTACTGTGACTTCAGGGTAATTAGCATTCTCTTTCTTGCTGCTTTCCTTACTCTGATGAAAGAAGTTGCCATCCTGGGAAATGCTTGGCAAGGAATTACAGATGGAAGAACTCATGAGGAACCAAGGCAGGAAGTAACTACCAGGGAGTGAGCTAGGAAGTGGGTCCTTCCCAGTTGAATCCAGCTAAGTCACATCTTGATTCCTGACCCAGAGAAACTGAGATAATACATGTTTCGTGTCTTAAGCCGCCAAGTTTTAGGGTAATTTGTTATGTAACAATAGATAACTAGTGCAAAGTCTTCCTTATGGTTCATAGGTGGTGAATAACAACGTAAAAGCCCAGGCAAGACACATTATTTTGATTTTGAGGTTGGTTTGAGTCTAAGGCTGAAAAAAAAATCCAAAATATGAATGAACATCCTAGTAGACTTTAAATAAACTGTTTTGCTGAAAGGCATTCCTGTCTCTAATGAAGCTGAAAAATCTTAACTCTAAAAATCAAGAATATACTAAAAGGTTGCTCACATTTACTGCTGCCACCTTTAGATTTTAGAGGAGCTTGTATTAATAAATTCAAAAAAGTATATTTACTGTACATCAAAATTAAAATAACTCCTTTCTGAGCTAGTATTGAAGTGGAGTCCTGAGCTATGGCACGAACCATGGTAATTACCCAAGTCAGTGCCTGGGGAAAAGACTGAAGTGATCTACTTGTTAAAGTTTCAATGATTTGGTCCAGATTTTTAGCAAACAACCAGTACTAGGTGTGAAATGTTTTGTCAATAAAGCCTCAGGTCATGAGAACTCACTAGTTTTTGGTTTCTGAGTCGTTCATACTTTTATAAACACTTGCATTCTTCTTAGGGCAGATTTCAACTTGCCTGAGTATGTTTTCCTGATAGAAATAGTATTCAGGAGTCAAAGATGAGCTGTTGTCAATAGAAGCAGTTTAAGTGCTGTCATGTATCAATCAAGAACCATATCATTACCATATTTCCACAAACCGAGGTAAAGTGTATTCTCCTTCTCTCCTCTATCACTCTTTTAAAGATATGGAGTAAGAGGTGGAAAAGCCAAGTCAGTTTAACAGCCGAGAAAACTAAAGCCCAGAGAGATTAACTGATTTAATCCAGTCAACGAATCACTTAGGGTAAGACCCAAATGGAAACCTTTGTCTCTTGCTTAGTTTCACTGTTTTCTACCACTCTTGGCTGCCAAAAACTACTTTCTTGAATCCACCTCAGCATTCAAGCATAAAAACATCCCACTACAGGAAAAATTCTCTTAATTAGAAAGAAAAATATCTAAGTATTGTACTGTAGCTATAGCTGCTATAATTTATATTAGAGAAAACAAGTTCAAACAAAAGAGGAAAATATCTTTTTGAAAAATCACTACACATGATATGATGTTATCCAGATTATACCACATTTTGTTACTTTGGAAAATGGAGCATAAAGAATCATTAGACATATCAGCTTCTTGGTGGAAAACAGATTGCCAGCTACTGGAATATATACTCTGCATATACATGCCAACAAAATTGAGGATCTTGCTAGAAGGGTATAATATCAACTTTTAACCCAGACATACTGAGTCAGAATCCTCATTTTAATAGGATCTGTAGGTAATTCATATGTTCTTTAAAGTTTGAAAATCACTGTCCTATCACGTATAGCATTATAGGAAATTCTCAAAAATATACTAAACTGAATTCTGATCTTAGTGGTTAAAAGGTTGTTACAGTTAATTTTGTCATTTTGACTGGGCTAAAGGTTGCCCACGTAGTTGGTAAGATATTTTTGGGACAGTATTTGAATTGGTAGACTGAGTAAACAGATGACCCTCACCAACATGGGTGAATGTAATCCAATCCAGAGGGCCCAGATAGAATAAAGACAGAGAGGAAGAGTGAATTTGCTCTTTCTTTTTGAGCTGGGACATTCTCCTTATCCTGTTTTCCAGCATTGGAGCTTATAGTTTTCAGGCCTTTGAACTCTGAGATTTATACTGGTACTCCCTACTCCCTACTCTCTTCTTAGGCCCTCAGACTCACTGAATTACACTAGTGGCCTTCCTGGTTCTCCAGCTTGCTGATGGTATACCATCACTTCCTGGCCCCTGTAATCATATAAGACAATTCTAGCAGGGTCTACCTGCTGCACCTCCATTTGCTGTTTCTCTGGAGAACCCTGACTAAAAGAGGTTCATCTAACTTTGAAAGAGAAAATTTTTTCTTCTAAGGGAAAGTGGTATTTTCTTTTATTCTGATAATAGCTTTGACATAACAGTAATGTGTCATCTATCAAAATACTTTGAAAATTTAGGTTATCCTAATTTTCTGCAGAAGCTTGTTCTCAATTTGAATCCATACTGATTATTCTTCTAAGTCAAAATTTACACTGAGAAATAGGCAGGCCCATTGCTTGCAGTTAGTTTTATCCACTCCTCAGGAATTTTATCTGATTTATTTTAAGCCCTGGAAAAAATTCCAAACTTCATTCATCTTAAATCAGATAACTCATGAAATTTTCCTTATTGAGATTTTAGTTTTCATTATTATAAACTGTACCCTTGTCACTATAAATCTGAGCCCAGAAATTGTATTATACTAAGAACAATATACAACTAAAACTGCTTTGTAATAGACTTACTATACTTTGGGAAAAAAATATATAATGTATGTTTATATACATGCTAATTCTTTTTATATATACATATGCTTATTCTTGATTTTACTGTTATTTCCAGATTTTCCCAATAATTCTTTAAAACTATCTATTAGAACCCTATTGCTACTTGTGGCCAGGTTTTAAAATGGTGAGTAAATAGTCCAGGCTCTTTTTCTGAGACAGAGATTTTCTGATAGTCTATTTTGGATATTAACCATCTGTGATAGAAAATTATGTATTGAAAATTACTGCTCTGACATGCTTACACAATTCTTTTTTCTGCTCAAATTGAAAAATCAATGAGAAAAGTTTTCAGTTTACTTAAGCTCTAATTTACAATGGTTTTTCTATTTAACAATTTTTATTTGAATGATTTATTCATCAAATAGTCTTTCCTGGCTTTTCAGGACTATCATTAGCAGTTCAAATTGTACCACAATTAAATTTCCATCTTTCATTTAGCTTCTTTTTATCATTAGCTTCTCCCTTCCCTTAATCACCAAAGGAGAGAGATCGTATAATTGAGGTTGAGAACAAGCCTGCAACTCTACTAGATTTTGTGGAAGGATTATTTTCTCTGGTTTTCTCCCTGGATTAGAGTTTGTATGATACATCAGGTCATGGACTATTTTAACAAAAAGGGCCTTTGGTTTTTTACTGTGAAGTTTAATTCATCATGACTGACTGGAATTTTCTGCCTGGCTTGTTGAGTGGTTTGATTCCAAACTTTCTTTTGACTATATAATTTACCCAAATCTGAAGAATGAAAGAGCTTAGGAATTTAATGTCAGTCCCATATATGGTATTATTTTCTAAGCTACTCTACAGAATTTCTCTAAGCTGTCAATTTTGCTGAAAATTCAGTTGTGTTGTATAAATTCAAAGGTGGGTCAGGATAGAATCCAGGTAAATCTCTCAGAATGATTAGGAAAGAAATGACCATGATACTGCAAAAGTGTAACATAACAATTCCTTATCACTTTCATCTTATTTTGTTGACCTTTTCTATATATTCTGTTTAACAAAATTGTTTGTTGAGCAGATAGTGTAGTAGCTGTCCAAGGTGCCTTCTTCTTTTGTGGGAGGTAAACACATGCATTTAGAAAGCAGTTTCCAATATCAATTTTACAGAAACAGTGAGAGCAGACTGCATTCTGAGTTATTTCAGAATCATCGTCAGCTTTTTTTTTGTTTGTTTTGGTACTGGGGATCGAACTCAGGTCCTTGCACTTGTGCAGCAGGTGGCGAAACCACTGAGCTAAATCCCCGGCCCATCATCAGCTTTTATTAGTTTAATTTTGGCACATGATACTTGCCTACTAAAAGTAACAATATGTGTATGTATTTGTGCATATGTATTAGATAGCTATGTACTCGAGTAGTATGTTATATGTACACTTGTGTGAAAAAACACAGCTGGAAAAAACTAACTCTAGAGAAGAAATGGATCATTCAGCCTACATAGGGAGGTTTCTAAAGTGTCTTTTATCAGTCTCTCTGGAATGTTCATTTCTCTTTTAGAGGAGAGATTTTCTGATATTACAATTATTCAGGAAAGGATGAGGAGAGAAAGTCATTCTGTACAACAGCATCTCTTTAGGAAGTAGTAATTTGACTAGAAAAAAGCACATTTGTGAGCTTTCCAGTGTCGAATGGTACCAGATAAACAAACTGCTCACATTGTTCAGGAGAATTCTTACAGTTAAATTAATTCTCTAAGAAGCCTTTTCAAATCAACAATTCTAAAGATTCAACATCAACTCTGAAAAAGACTTGCACATTTTTTTTGTTTGGAGTCTTTTTTTTTCTTTTTTGATACCAGGGATCGAACTTGGGATCTTGTGCTTGTGAGGCAGGTGGCAGAACCACTGAACTAAATCCCTGGCCCTTTCTTTTTTGAGACAGGATCTATACTAAATTCAAGGCTGGCCTTGAATTTGCTTGTGTAGCTCAGGCTGGCCTCAAACTTGTGATCTTCCTGCCTTATTCTTCCAGAGGAGGCACAGCTTGTACAAATCCTTGTAATGGTATACTTTGTCTTGCAAAACACAAAATAAAACAAAACAAAACATTTGGGTATTTAAGTTTCAGTGAATTTTAAAATTTAATAATTTAATGGTATACTCATGTATGCACAAGAGGAACACTTTGTGGTAAAACATTTCATATGTGAAATCTAATCACTTTTAATAAAATTTATTTCCCAATTCCAGTTACAGACCTGGTCTCCAGGAAGCCCAGTGAGAAGGTGCCCTCAAGTTGTTTCCTATTTTGGATGGTGTTCCATGGCTCCATTCAAGGGAGCAGGATTAGAATCTCTGCAGCACACACAGCTATTGAGAGTGCAAACTTATTTTATCACAGTCCCTAGATCCTTTTAAGATTTAACTCTATGCACAAAGGCAGTTCCAACCCCTGTTATGATTCTCACATTAATGAGGTATACATAAAGTTATAGGCACAGTTTTTATGGCAGTCTATAGTTCCATTCTGTGGTTCACTGCTATTTGATCTACAGTTCAAGTATAAGCCAATTTTCAATTCTCAAGAGTCCCTCAGTAAGCCAGGTTCTTTCTTCTGGGGCCCCTGAGACCTGTGGCTTTCCTTCTCACTTCTGTAGTAATTCAATACTTCCTACTTTGGGACCAGATCACAATTGCTCTTTTAAATCAATGCTACTTGGGGCCACCACCCCTCCCACCACTCGTGGCCCAGAGGTAGGGGCATCTGAGCCACTGTCCCACTGCTCCTGGTCCAGAAGAAGGGGCTTCTGGGCCACCATCCCACCTGCTGCTCCCAGAGGAAAGGGCTTTTGGGACGCCTTCTGTCCCATCGCTCCCGGCACAGAGGAAGGGGCTTCCAGGCCACATCCCTATCACCACTCCCAGCCCCTGTCCTACCTCTCCCAGCTCAGAGGAGATGATCAGAGCAGGTGCCAACAGCACCCCCCCGCCCCCCAGTCAAAATGAGAAAACACATAAATAAGTCTCAAAACCAGACTTCTGGATCACCTACAGCAAGCCCAAAGGGAAATGAGATGGAACACTCTGAT
>NW_004624833.1:5645506-5670133 GCF_000247695.1 Heterocephalus glaber | reverse complement strand
GAAGGGAGGGCTAGGAATGGGGAAAAAATAAGAACCAAGATGCATTATGTAAAGGTACAGTTCCCAATGAGAAATGTAATTGTGTTGTACACCTAAAATGTACTAATAAAAGAATTTAACAACAACAAAAAATGTCAACCCTACTCAACTAAGTGACTTCTTTGGATTCTAGAAACAGGTTTAAACAGCATAATTTCTGGATTCTAGTCCAAGGAAATGTCCAAGATAAGATGGATTGCTCTGATCTTTTCTTCCTTTCTGTTATATCAAGGACTTCATCAAAAACCTTGAGTTTCTTCAGAGTATCAGAGAGCTTATACCAATATTTTCTAGTCTTACAGAAAGACAAATACTGCACAATCTCACTCATATATGGAATCTAAAAAAGTTAAACTCATGGAAGAGTATGAAGGTGGGGAAGAATGTGTAGATATTAAAAGGCATATTTCAGTTAGAGTGGAAGAATAAGTTTTTCAGATTTATTGGACATGCTGGTGACTATAGTTAAAAATAATTTAATATATATTTAAAAATTCTAAGAGAGTAAATTTGAACTGGTTTATACCACAAAAAGATAAGTATCAAGGTGATGGTTATATTTTGATTTAATCATTCCATGATGCATATATCTTTCAAAACTCACACTGTACTGTATATATACATAAAATTATTAAAATTAAACCACTAAAAATAAAATTTAAAAAGGAAAAACTCTAGCCTTACTATCTTTATTCAAATATCATAAATACTGACATTTCCCTGACCCAAATGTGTTTTTAGTATCACCATGAGCTTTCTAAGGAGGAATGTACTTGACACAGAGATGCATTCACTGGTTAAATGGCTTGCAAAAAATAAAAAAGAATTCTAGTGTTTCCAATTATTGGTTTCTCTCAGAATAATACTAACCTGTTTAGTTATCAATGTTTATCAGCATATATCCAGCATATAAAGAATAGGTTTCATGAATCCTTCTTTCAAGTGGCTTAAGCTTAAAACAAAAACAGGTTATCTAGGAACTCCATTGTTAAACAAATGGAATGGTCTCTTTCAATATTACTTTTGGGCCACTTGGAAAGTGTATAACAGTTAGAGTTGGAAAATATACATATGATACTCAATGGCTCATTTTCAAGGATACTTTAAGTCTAAGTTCTATGATCAAAACAATTGGTTTATATAAACAAGCAAAAATACTTTTGAGTGCCTGTGTAGTACTAAGTAAAACAGAACACAGCTCTAGATGATGTTTAGTCAGGGCACAGTTTTAGAAGATGTTTAGCCAGGGCTAGAGGAAGTCACTAGTATTTTGTTAGGGAGAGTTACTGAGGATGGAACCAGTTACATATAGTATGCCTTGCATCACTTGTCTGTTCTGATTTGGTCTTCTGATCACTTTACCTTTTTGGATTCCTATTGGTAGCACAATGTCCTTGGGACCTCTCCGGGACACTATTCCAGGACAGAAGGAACATGTACACAGTGCTTCTCAGTTGCTCTGCTGTGCTACAGCATGGCTATTTCCTCTGATGTTTCCATCTTAATTTCCACATCAGTCCCCCGAACTTGTCAGCATTCTCTCCTACTTGCTCCATTCCAAGGAAGAAATAGACTTTTGTCTGTGATCATATTTCCGGGGACAGGTTTTATGTTCAGATACAGGTTTTAGTGAACTCTGGGGCTACCTGTATCATAAACTTGCTTTCCTTCTACACTTTGTAATTCTTCATGTACTTCTTGTGATGTTCTATGTGTTACTTTACTAAACAGTTGCATGTTTTATTGTTGATATCACGGGTTGGTTATGACAAGATCCCTAAGAACCATAACCATTATCTCTTTCTACTTTGAACCTATCAAAGTGTCTTCCATCTACTTTGACTTTATCAAGACATAAACTTGATTAAGTTTTTGGAACACTAACTGAAGAGTTATATTGTTTGATATTTCACTGAAATATTGCCTAGTTACCTTACTGCAGATGTACAACTATTTGACAGGTATTTGAAATTTTAGAATTTGATCAAGTACAAATCTCAAAATTTTTAATTTACAGCAACTTATATAACATGAATCCACTGTCTTTTCTTCCTTTTAACCTGTGCTAATATGAAATTTATAGCAATAAACTACACTACTGCCAGTATCTTGGCACTCAGACTTCTTTTAATATAATTTCTTCACTTCATCTTTATTAAACATTTATAAATAATTTAGGTTTAAATTACAAGCCTGCAAGTGTCTAAATTCTTGTAATGATGGTATTTTCTTTTACTAATGTTTGAATGCAGTTTTCTTGATCAGTTTATAATTTGCAGTTACCTCTTGGAAAAAGCAACATGCTAACTAATTTCAGATGTGGTGTGAATAACTTATTTGTACATTTGTGCAAAATCAAACACATTCAGGACAAATTTTGTTTATTCTTTGGTTTCAAAGAATAATATTGTGCCAGTAATTCAACAAGTGCAAAGACAGTCCTTACGAAAGGGCAATTTGTTGATTTCAGAGAATATAGCTTGAGATTTTTTGCTAGAGAAAGAAATAATGAGCCAATACCAGTGCACATTCCTGGAGTTACCCAAGCTTGCAGTTCTACTCTAATCTGTTGCTTTGTGCTTCTACTGGGAGAAAGAAATTCATTCCACAGATTAAGTGTTAACTAGTCTTAACAAGAATCTTTTCATTTTTGATGGGAAGTAAATCTTTGATCAAGTTTAAATTGAACTGAAGAGACTAATGTGAATACCCTTCAAATGTCTGATGACTCATAGAATCTAAATGGAATGAGATGGTCAGCTATGCATCTGATATTGCAAGGATTCTCTGCTGCTCTAGTAAACAAAAAGATGCTTTAGAAGCAAAGTCAGAGTCATCTTCCTTCCATTTTGTGGCTCTACATGAACTGAACCTCCAACTAGCATTGCTTTATATCACATTTGTGCCATAAGCTTAAGGGGACCTCCTTATAAAGATATAGTTATCATTGAGCACCAATCATTACCATAGCTAGAACACAACATAAGTTTCATTTATTGGTGACTTGAGGAGACTTTTATTTCATCTATGCAGGTCATAGAGAGATGCAAGGCTCTCCTGTCTTCTTAAGGTGCCCCTTTTCCTCAAGACTGCACACAATATTTCCTTGGCTCTGGGACACAATCCTAACCAGGACTCATTCCATCTATCTTTAGGGATCAGAGTATTGGTGATGACATGAGAAGGGTAAGAGGAGGAAAATAATACATTGTTCTACTCCACAGAAGAAAGAATGTATTTTTTATACTTTATTTTCATTAATATTCATATCTCATGTATTCTGATCCTACCTTCTGATTCATATAGCTGGATGCAGCTTCCTGAAATTAAGGTTAAATTAGGGCACTGGTTCTCAGACTTGAGCAGGCATTAGAATTATGGGATTGTTAGAATGCCAATTGTTTTAATGGCACCCTTAGTTTTTGACTCAGTAGATCTTGGGTGGGAGCTAAGAATTTCAATTTCTGATAAATTATTAGATGATGTTGATGCTCCTGGTGTAGGGACCACACTTTGGGATCCACTTAATTGGGGAGTTTTATACACAGTCTTTTGCAGCAGGAGAGTGATCATATTGGTCTCTTCTGTCCTACAGTAAACAACTATCACTCAAATTTTATAAAAGAACTTTTTTTCAGCACAGGGAATTGAATACAGGGAGTCAGGCCTGAAAGGCAAGCATTCTACCACTGAACCACATCTGCTGTGAAGGAATTTTCAGGATGCTTTCTGTTTGTGTATGAATCAGATACATATACAATTCTTCTCAAATGCTTATTAAAATGTCTTAAATTGACTAGAAATTCAATGAATGCAGTATTTTGAAAAGCAAACTGAGAAATAATGCTAGATTTTCCAGATGAAAATCAATCATATCTAGCTTATTATACATAATCTTGTTTTAAAAGTAATTGATTTTTTACTATAAACTCAATTCGTGTACATTTATATGTCATAAAAGAATTTTCAGGTACCCCAAGGAAATCAACAACTAAAAACACTGAAGAACTGTAAACTGCTTAAAAGCCCATTTTACTTTCTGCTTGAAGTATTTTTAGGTTAATATCATAATTTACTCAATTATAGTCTTCCTTTTGCAAAATATCTATTTTCTTAGATCAAACCTCTTCACTGGGCTGTGTAATTATATGCAAGAAAAATTAGGCATTTCCTCACAAAACTAACCCAACCAGCCAGGGACCCTACTAACATCAGTCAGATTAACAAAAGGGCAGTGTTTGAAAGCAGTTTGGTAATGACAATGCCAGGAATGTTGAGCCACTCGATCACACTATAATCTATAAATCTTCTTTTGGATATGAGATAACATTAAGTTCCAAATGAAAAAAGTAAAAGAAAGATGTCTCTAGCCCCTGGGAAGTGAACACATTAGTTCAAGTTTCTCTTTTTTAAAGGAGATGTATAGATAATACCTTTTTTTCCTTTTCAAAATAGTATTTCAGTTATCCTGTTTATAAAGAAATATGCAGGAGATAATAGATGGTCCCCAAGAGTATGAGATTTTTTTTAAAGCCTGAGTATAATTTATTGTTGCTTTATACTTTATAAGAGGTAAAAAATATTTTTTGTTGCTCCTGTATTACAGGTAATAATAATAAAAGTAAAATAAAATCATTGTAAACACAGTGGAAAGTTGAAAATATAAAAACTTTAGCAAACTGAAAAATTTATAATTGACACACGATATTTAATTTAGCCTTGTAGAAATGTAAAAAGATCAGCTAATTATGGTATGGCATATATCTAAGTATAGGTGCCAATGTCCAAGTATTCTACCTAAGCAAAGTCTAAAACAGTGATGGCGAACCTTTTAGAGCTTTCAATGATAACAAATGGCCTGCTGCAGCACTTGTGCCATAGGTTTGCTACCACTTGTCTAAAACAATATAGAGACCTGTTCGTAGGCAAACATGCAAGTGGGATCACAAAATCTGCAAAGGCTCTGAGTATTTAACAATGGATGAAGTTTGATTTTAACTTTTGAAAATTTAAACAAATTTAAAATATAATCTCATTATACAAACAACTTCCTTAAACTGAACTAACGGCTCTAATGTTAGGACTTTCTCACTGTTGGCTGTGAGGTGCACGGAATTTGATTATAGAGGTAGGTGAGAATGATCAACCTTCCTATATACCTCGGTCTGCACCATTTCCAGCAACACAAGACTTGCAGTTTTAAAACCAGGATGAGTTGGAAACCCTAGGGTCTGCTTTCCCATCTATCAGTGGCACCTCAAATCAAACCAGCCAGGCACTGTGCTCTGGACTTGGTTCTATAATCACCTTCACTGGACATTTGTACTGAGTTCATTTCTTGATGGCACTGTTTGTTGTTTGTTATTGTTTTGTTTTGTTTTTGTTTTTTAGCAAGTTAATAGTCACACCTGTAAATCTTGACTGAGTTTAGTAATTACCAGCTATACAAAATGCCTTATGTTTAATTTTTTGAAAGTTCAAGTAAGCAGACAGGTGCCTTCAAATTGGGTAATGTATTTTCTCTTTTTTCCAGTTTCCAAATTCCCAAATTAATTTTTCTCTACAAAAATAGGATTCCTACAAAGTTATATCTAATTAAAAAAAATCTTTTCTCAACTTGAACTAGTGATTTTTAACTCTATTTCCTTTCAAGAGGATTATATAGACAGTATATAGTAACAAGACAGAAAACTAAAGGTGAGCCATCAATGGATTATAATCTGTCTCTTAGTCATCCAACTTCCTTTTGGCATAGATGAGTACCTGTCATCTTTGAGGTAGATGATATCTCATGGAAATAATCACTTTCTAAAAGTATACATGACTCCAGATTCATAACACTGAAAAGATCTTCATGTAATTCTATATCTGCCAACGATAACACTAGCCATGTGAAACACTCGGTGTGACTGGCTCCCCTACCTTCACCTTCATTTGGCAAAAAATGATCTGAAAGAAAAAAACCCAGCTGACTATGACTTGATCTTTGGATATTATGCTGTATTTCAAAACCCTTGTTTTTGCACAAAACTGAAAACCCTGGAAACGCATATGAAAAGAAGTAAAATCATCATGTTTTCATTAAACTGTTAAGAAATAGGCAGCTGGTTAAAAGACATACTTATGAAATAGTGTACATTCAAAAATCTAATGATGTTATTTAAATTAGTAGAAGCTGCATGTGATTGGTATTATACATTCAAAGGCACAGTTGATTTTAAGAGTGAAACAGTACAGATCTCAACCTTTACCAAAAAAATGTTCTCAGTTTTATATTATGTAATGATAAACTGTACCTGTTGAAAAATATGTGGAAAAAGAAATAATTTTTATACAAATATGAGTCATGTATATTCATTTATTCTAATCCAGCTGATCATGGTAAATGAGTTCAGCTTACTGGGTATAAGTATGCAACATTTAAAAGTGGAGATCTTTACTAAAACAGAAGGCTCCTTAAACTGCATGATGGTGTCAGGAATATAGGTCCTTGGAGCACATTATTGTTTTAAGTGGAAGTCCCCACACTTTCACGTTGGTTATAAAACATTATTTTGTGCTGCTGGCCTGGAATAAAAATGTCGTACATCTGCAGGCAATTAGAAGAAGCTGGACTGAATGTTTGATTAGCTCAATAATAAATGGGCACAAGTGTGACTCGACTTATGTTAGTCAGATTCCCAAGACAGATTATCCTGTTGTTATCATATGAAATAACCCCCTTTTATCAACAATTAAGCAAATCCACATTTATGGGCACTTTGCAAAATTGTGTGGTGGGAAGAAATCCAATTTAAGCCTTATGTCATCCAAAAAAACTTTTAACCCTGCTTTCAGTGGTACAGACCCCAGTCTCAAATTTTGGAAATTGGCTGAATTATACAGAATAGTTTGGGTTGGAAATACTCTATGTTCACACAATAAACAAGTATATATTTACATCTTCCATAAATAAGGTATGAATAGTTCTACTTTATAATCCTGAAAAATTCCAAAAGAAGTGAGAATTGTTTTAATGTGTGAAAAGAAACTTTGTAAAGTAGCCTAAATATTTTCAAGAAAAATTAAATAAGATTTCATTTTCATTATTCATAATATAGTTGCTACTGTCACCAATGTGTGTTATAAGTCTGAAATGTATTTTATTATAGAACTTCTTCATTCAGTTTTAGGCTTTGTTGTTTAATTCAAAATAAGAATAAATGATGGACTAGTAACTATTCTGGGAAATGGCCTATTCATTTATCTGTTTTTTTTTCCATCCCAAATATCATTAAAATATACAATAGCTGAAGGGCTAAAAATAACTCAGAATGTACAATCATTCTTTAAAAATTTCAGCAAAAATTTTAAATTTCAGAATAAACCACCAAACTTTCTAATCTATATTTACTTAAGTGTATATTTAAGAAACAATTAGAAGTTGGTATTCTTAAATAAACTTTAGGTATTTTTTATCAGTATTATGATATATATATGACATAATACATATATTATGTCAGTTTATCTTCTGACATAATCCTTGAATTAAATATCAGAATATCAAGCAGATGCTGAAGCATTCATCATCAATATTGGAATTCTGACTCATGACAGTAACACAAAACAGATGCTCATATGATGCTCCCTCCGAAAAGTGACACCATCATGGTTAGCTCTTGATGTGGGGTTAACTTAAAATTTGCACACAAAATATGAAATAATAAACATTATGTACTGCAAACATGTACCAAAAATAAAAATGAAGTGGATCAAGAGGTAGGTGGAGGCTGGGGATTTAGCTCAGTGGTTCCACTGCCTGCCTCGAAAGTGCAAGGATCCGAGTTTGATCCCCAATACCAAAAAGGAAAATAAAGAGGTAGGTGGAGGTGGGAAGGAATGAAGGGGAAAGGGATGATAAAAGGAATTAAGATGTGCTATGTATATATACCAACTTCCCATAAGGAATATAAACATTATGTTCTACACACATGGACTAATAAACTTGAGTAAAAATTAAAAAGAATGAAAATGAAATAAAAGTCAGAGCATGATAGGTTTTCTTACTTCACTTCTAAGCCATTTAAAATGTACTGTCTCTTATACAGAAGATAAATAAAGCACTGGGAATATGGGGGGGGCAGTATCCTAAGGCACAAAAAGATTCATTGTACCCGATACAACAGGTAGATGATCTCAACTGTGTGTGTGTTTTTTGGGGTTTTTTTTTGAGAGCACTCTCTTCCTCACTCATATCCAGTTAGAAGTTCAGAGCTCCTGGGCTCTTTCCATTGGCCAGTGTGTATGTGCCATGCCCTTATACAATTGTCATCACAGTTGTGATAGGGAGCCCATCATATGGGGTCTGCCCAGCCAGCCCCTGGCAATGTGAAAGGAGTCTGGGGGCTCTTGTAGTCTCATCTTAGTAACACAATCTCCATACCAGGTGGCTCTGAAAGGGTTTGCTAAGAAGGAAAAGGGAAACAAAATCCCTTTGCACAGTCCAGTTAGCTAATATCCTACATGTCTTCAAAGCCTGAGATTCTTATCACTTTGCTAGCATGAGTCTACAGCTGTTTCTAAAATACACAGTGATATGTACTCTTTGTGAAAATAAACAGAAAAACCCAGGCAGATGGTGCCACGGTGCAAGTGATATAAGCAAAATGTGCTCAAGTGAAAACCTTAAGACATATAAATATGAGCAGTGGAGACCCCCTTCAAGGTAATGAGAAGCAGGAGTCCCATTTTTTTTTATTCCTGGATTGAGGAAAATAAGCCAGTGGCAAGTTAAATGACAAGAAAGCTGGAGAAATTAAAGGGAAGCATTTATGGAGTAGCTCAACAGCACAATTTCAAATTCCAAATCAGCAACCTGACTGTTATTTCTGACAGTTGTGACTCTGACGCCCTCCTGCCTGGGTTTGAAATCCAGCTCTGTACTTACCACCCGTGTGACCTCTGGTTCTCAAACTTGGCTGTATGCTGGAACCACGTGGAGAGATTTAAAAATACTGGTGCCTAGATTCACCCCCTGAGACAGTTATTTAATTGTTCTAAGGTGTGGCTTGGCCATTGAGAAGTTTTAAATGTCCCTAAGTGACTATAAATAGGGACAGCTAAGGTTGAGAAACATTGATGAACTTTCTGAGCCACAGTTTCCTCATCTGTAAAATGATAATGACAGCAACTGCCTTTTTAGATTACTGCAATGATTAAATATGCTAATGGAGACAAAGCACTTAGCACAATGTCTCACACAAGGGAAGCCCTTGATAAATGTTAGCAATTACCATTATTCTCACCAAGGGATGCATTTGTTCGAGAACTTTCTTGTTAGCATAATAAGTCATACTCACCCTGACACACGTTATGTTCACTCTGCTCATAGCCTGCTGCACACGGGATCCGGTGGGAAGGGTTGGAGGGAATGCGCTGAGGGTCAGCTGGGTTCCGTCGGATGACAAAGTTATTTCGGCCAGTCTGCACTTCAGGGCCTACAACTGCAGCAGCACTAGCCACAAAACCACCCCCAGGCACCACTCCACTGGCTGCCATGCTACTGGCAGAAATCCCCCCAGTGGCGCCACCTGAGGATGCTTCAGCTGCTGGTGTTTCTTGCTGAGGTTGTTCATTATTGACAATAATTTGGGCTGTTTTAGGAAGACAGAGGTATCCTCCATAGTGGTTGACACATTTCATTCCACCTTTGCAAGCATCTGGGACAATGTCACATTCATCAATATCTGTGGTCAGTAATAAAATAAGTTAACAATCTTCTCAGAGGGAAAACAGGACATATAAATATATGCACATGCCTGTAGGTATAATACAAATAGGATGAGAAGAGCAACACAAGAGATGAAGACAGAAAGCTGTGTTCAGATGGGAAGACTGAAGCAGGCTCACCTTTGCACTGCTGTCGTATGGGGTCCCACTCATATCCATCAGTGCATTGCTGCAAAGAAAACACCAAAGATGGAGCCAGAGGAAAATTAATTGTGTCTTTAAGAAGTCACTCTAAAAGCTTCATTCTTATGGGTTTAATCCTTGTGCTAGAGTCCTAGATATATGATGAGATGAGTAGCTTAACATTCTTTGGTTTTCTCATTTTTAAGGCAAGTCTGTGTATTGGGTAGCTTCAGGAGTCCCTTCCCAATCATCAGCTGCCTCAACTCCCCTGTTGGATGTTGCCCATTACCACCATTTTAGAATTATTTTCTCTCTCTCTCTCCAGACTATCTCCAATATCTCTGACTGCTCTTTTATATTTGTCCCTTTGGTTTTCCACATTGTAAATTCTACCATAAAAGAAAAACTTTCAACCAAGCTTTTCTCTAGCATTGAAGTCTTCCCTCTCTAACTCCTCTTGAGCATCCAAGCACTTGGCTTTCCTGATGATTCTTTGCTAACTCTCACACCCTCCCTGACTCCTACCTTTAGTTCCCATGGGTCTTCTCTAGTTCACTCACTGAACAAACCATCTATCAAGCACCTTCTCACATGAGGCATTGTCCCAGGTCCTGAGGATACAAAGATGGTGAAGAACCGGGCCCTATCCTCAAGCAGCTCATGAGCCAGAACAAGCTGGGGGAAGATGTCAATGGTGTGACAGAAGTGTGTGTGTGTGAAAGGGGTGAGGGGGCTCTGTCTGGAGCTGTGGGGTAGGTGTGGCAGGGAAGAAGAGAAGGCTTTACAGGGGAGGTGGCAAATGAATTGGGCCTTATATGATAAGCAGGATTTTTTTTTCCCATGGAGATGAGGGAATTCTAGGAAGGGGGAACATTAGAAGCAAGGGTATGAAACTACTGAAGAGGAAAAGAGCTACAAGAGAAGTGGCCTAGACTAGATCCAGGAAACCTTTCCTTAGGTTAGGGAGGAACTAGATTCTACTCTGAAGGTCAGTGAATCCCAAGCTTTAGTATATGCCTTAGGATCATCCAGGGTGTTTGTTAAAATGCAGATTCTTAATTTAACCCTAAGGATCTGATTCTGTAGGTCTGGTTATGAGGCCTGAAGTCTGAATTCCTAATATGCATCCCTGGTGATTTCTATACAGAAAGTATAGAAAGTATATCTGTGGCTACATCTCGAGAAGTGTTCCTATATGTGATAATAGGCCCCTGAAGAAGTGTGAAGCTTGGGAAACAATTTTGATTAGATATTCATTTGAGAAAGTTACAGCGAGGAGGATGCCTCAGGAAGGACTGTACAAAAGTGAAGTCAATAGACAAATCAGCTTGTCAAGTGTTAGCTAAATGGAGGTAGAGAGATCAATTTAGCTATTTTACTGACATCTAAACTGAACAGGCGGAAAACAAAGTGAGTGTTATCTCCCAGACTAATTCTTTTTTAGTTTCTCTGACACCATCCAAGGCCCTACCTCCTTTCTCAAAACATAGGAACATTAGCTCTGACTTCTCCAATTATTTTCCTTCAAGCTCAGCCTACTTGTGTTCACTTTTACATGTATCACATTTTTGTGAGCCTTCCTGGCTTCACATGGAGGCCAAGCTCTCTCTCTACATTCTGAACACAGCATTCTTTTTGTTCTTTCTTTCTTGGTTAAGTTGCTCCTCCATCTATGAGCTCATAGTTGCCTACAGACCTCTGTCTGTCTGTATTACCATCTTCAGGTTCTTTCCACCTGCCAGCTCCTTATTACCTCTTGGGCTTGTCTTGATTGTTTTCACCATAGTCTTAATGTCACTGTCTCTGACTCAGGTGCCTCTCTACTCTTTTTATATCAACTTGAGATCATAACCTCCTTCAAGAATCAGCACAGAGTGCTCTCTTCTCTGATATGTCAGCACCAACATTAATTATCTCTTTGCTTTTCTGTTTCTCTAGCAATTTGTATAATATGGATAATAGTATTATTTGTACTTGCTTAGGAATTTTGTAATTTTCAACAGTGTCTTCCCAGTGTAAATGCCCTGAGGCAGAAGGCTGAATCTTCTTAGTAAACAAATGAAGTCTTTTGATAGTGATGAGAGTTGTTTATGCAGATACCTGGGAAGTAGCTGAATGAACCCTATCTTTAATATGGAATGCAAATATGAGGCTGCCTTGAAGATACAAGCTTATCCTTCTGAAAAGTATTTTTAAAATTAGGCAAAAGTGGCAGTTCATTTGAATAATTTGTGTTATAAATAGGGAAGACGTACAATCTTTTACAGGCATTTAGTTCCAGTGTATTTAATGTGGGTCTACTATTAAACAAGTCTAGACTGAATTTAGCTTCACCACTTGCTGGCTTTTCAGCCTTAAGCAAGATAGACACTCTGATCTTCAGTTCCACTGTCAGCAGAAGGAAGATGATGCCACTTAACTCACACTTTACTGTGAGGATGAAGGGACATGATGTCTCCACAGTGGGGTACTCAAGACCCCAGTAGTTACACCTTGTCCTTTAACCATGAATTATTAGGCATACACAATTCAAAAGAGAACAGAAAGGGTATCATACATCTTAAAAATCTGTTACAATAAATAGTGAACCCTCATTAGTAGTTTTAAAACTTTAGTGCTTAATTCACAGGAACTTTCTCTGCTAAAAATAAAGAAGATTTAGGTAATTAGCAAAAGGAAGAGGGCATAAGATAAGCAATTGTAAAAGCAATAAAATCTTTTTCAGATGATTATAAAAGCAAATAGTGTATTTAATTTTGGCTCCCTGAGAAGGTAGCAAGTTTGGCTTGAATAACAAAACATTTTCATTTGAAGGTACACAGCACAAGCATTCATTTTCTTGCTTTATTTAACTTCAGCAGAGGAAGCAATTTCATTTAACATTAAGTTAACAAAATATTTATATTAAATTATTTTACTTATAATTGACCTGAATAACAGAAAGGAATATTTACCAGATGATACTAACATCAAGGGATAACATGGTATCAAAAAAATGAGATAATGTTTATTAGTAATTGACATAAGCTCACTTTCAAGAGTTTTATATTAAAAAAAAATCTGACATTCTTTTGAGTAAGATTACTTAATTTTTAAAAATTGGGAGCAAGTAGAAAAACATGTTTTCCACATTTTGATCCATGATCAATGTCTTTCATCTCACAGCACTTACTACCAACTAGAAAACACAAAACAGAGGTGCAAACTCACCACCAGTGAGGTAAGTACTGTCCTGCTCTGTTCTCACCACATGTATTTTCTGGGAGTGGGAGAAGTCTGGTGACACAGTAAATATGTTAATAACTATTGTTTATACTCATGCAGTTAACTAATTAATCAAACACTACTTGGAAATATCAGAGATGCTAGTAAAAGATGCAAAAGTGAATTGCATATGCTACATTTTAAATCCACTTGAGCAAATAATACATCTTGGTAACACATAAACTGCATGTGAAGGGAACTTGTATGAATTATATTAGAAATGAATATATAATCTTTATAGATTCAATAAAGGTGGCTTCCATGAGAACATAAGTTACATACATGAATGGGGTGCTGTGTTTATATGATGTTTAATAATCTTATTTGACTTAAGTGTTAGTTTGCATGTATTTATTTCATCTGCATGTACTCTTGTGGGAGAATTCAGGCTTCTCAGTTCCTTATGCCCATTAATTTATTGAATGTATTGGAAATACACAGCTTACTTTGTTTTACAGGGTCGCCTCTTTTGGCCTTGCACAAATCATTACTTTTGGGTCCCTATCTCAGTCAGTAATCTAAATGAACTTTTGTAAGGATGGAGGGCAATTAACAATGAATCTTAAATGTGAACCATACTAAAAAATTTTTACTGACCTTTGCCAAGTACAACCTATATCCACTGGCAGGGTTGTGTGAAGTCTTTCTTGCACCATAGAATCCCACTGAATGCACTATCTAAAATTCAATCACCCCTTACCGTGTATGTGATGGTTTCTTCATTGTCCTGTGACTTGACCAGTGCCAGAGTCAGCATAGTTAGGAAAAGGACTTTCCACATCATTGAATCTCAAAGAAAACACAAGGCAAATCATGTTTAATATCTGCTGAAGGGAAATAACCAAACTTCAGCAGTGATGTAACAGGCAAGAAAGAGTGGGGAGGCCCAGGCACTTGGATAACCAATTTCAATTCGCTTTCTCATCTCCTCTTCCTCTTTAACCTTCGCCACACCTACCAAAGGAGGCATGAAAGCCTGAAAAAGGACTGCAGAATTGCATTTCATTTTATTCCATCCATATCAATAGAGGTCACTCACCATGCATTTTATACCGTACCTAAGACAACAGGCTCCGGAAAAAGGGGAGTCAAAGGGAAGAAAGAACATAAACAATTTCAAAGACAATGATGCATTTTTGTTTTGGGGTAGAAGTGAGGCAGCAAATCTCTGTTCTCTAGGACATTAAGAATTTCCTTACATGCTCACCTCCAGCTAGTGAGGTTACTTGCTCAGCTCACCAAAAGTATCTGCGAGCCAGTCTCAATTAAATGGCCTCAGATTTTTTAAAAACAAAAACAAAACTTGGAAAGCAAACTCCTTCCAGTTCTAGAACACTAGTGTTTCCCACACCCCTTGAAAACCGCTCCTCACATCCTCCTGCAAAGACTCTAAGTGCATCTCCATGCTGATCTCAGCACACAGCTTTGTTTCAAAGTCCCAGGTGGTGTAGAGGAGCCTCCCAACGCGTCTGTTTCTTTTCTCTTCAGGCCTTTGGTCCCAGACAGGCTACCCTCTGGATCCGGGCTGCCTTGGGCGGAATCGCGCACGCACAGCAGTCCTGGGTACCAGTTTCCGGGTGGCCCGGCTGGTGCCTGGAGCGAGGCAAGGTCCTCTTTCTTAACTGTAAGCTAACAGGGAGAGGTCCGCCAGAGCTGCTTAGACTCAGCTTCTAAAGAGCTTCTGAGGAATCCAGGTGCGGGTTAAATGTCGCACGTCGGTCCCCTGAAACTTTCAAAACCACATTTACGGGCAAAGCTCTGCGGGTCGGTTGTGGGCGCGCACATACTTGCCGATCCCAACAGATGTCACCCGAGTACTCGAGCAAGCTGACAGATCGCATTCCGAGACCACACACCTCCACCTCCCTCTCTCCTCGCACAGTTCGGCAGTTCCCGAGTGCTCTGCACCCCTCGGCTGTTCCCACCTCACTCTGGCGCGCGGCCCCGCGGGTGTAGGGCGCGCTCGATGCGACCCCGAATGTGGGGCTCCTACCTGCGCCGCTGCGCTGCGCTCTGGCCCGGGGCTGCGAGGGGAGTGCGCAGGGGAGAACAGCCCCGTGGGTCTGAACTGGCGAGGTCTGGCAGCGGCCGCAGCAGCAAGAGGAGGAGGAGAAAGGGAGGGAAAGGGGGAGGGGGAGAGAGCGGAGGGAGGCGCAAGCGCTGAGCCAAGCGCAGCGAGGCCAGGGGAGAGCGCGCTGTGCAGCTCTGCCCTGCTCCAGGGGAGTCTGTGATGCCCCAGCCTCCCCTCTGCTACCAGACCCTTAGTTCTCTGACGCAGGAGTACTCCAGGCTGCCCAGGGCACATTTGAGATGTGATGTCCTGCATTTGAGCCCTGATGATGCTCCCAAGTTCCAGGACGATTTCTCGTGTCCCAAGAGGGGCAAACATCTTTTCTAGAGAGCTTCTAATGGTCCCCAGAAATGGCTTAAACTAGCAAACAAACAAGCAAACCAACAAGTAAAGCCTAGGAGAGTAAATTAACTCTATTCGTAGAACTGGTCCTTTCAGAATTGGGGGATGGGGAGAGGGTGGGCGGAGGTGTTCTTTTTTAAATGAAAAAAATTTATGTATTCATTCAACAAATATTTGTGGCCTATTATGTGTGAGATGTTGTGAATGGGCCCAGTGGAATTCCCACTAACAAAACTGTGCGGAAAAGGATGTTGTTTTCAGTCTCTTATCCCTCTCTTTTG
Organism: Heterocephalus glaber; assembly: GCF_000247695.1. Next base: position 5,654,245 of record NW_004624833.1, on the reverse strand, counting down.
AAAACGAGTCTCCTTTCTCAGATGCAGTTCCTCTTTTCTGCACTGGTCCAGTTTCTGGAGTTTCCAGTACTGTTCATTCAAAGTTGACGATTTGGCTTCCACCTTCCACACTAATAGGCAGAATTTCAGGAATCTGAAGAGAGAAAAAGATAGTGCTTTTCTAGCATTATCAAATCATACCACACAGATTGCTGTTATCTCTGAAAGCTCAAACTCTAAAGTTAGGTAAATAGTTTGCTTCTATGGCAGCTGTGCCTTTTAAGAACCAAACAGCCAAATGCAGTTTCACAAATGAGATTATCTTCAAACTAAAGTTGTTAAGGACTTTACTCTGCCCAGCAGCAGGAAGAAGAGGTATGATTAAAAATAAGAAGGTGGTAGAGATTGCAGGAGAGGGAGGTTGTCAGGTGGAAGCCTCTCTCCTTATTCCTGGGGTGCTCTGTGGATTACCCAGACCTGGTTAGCTTAGTAACAAGCCATGTATTGGACAGATCAGAAGAGTTCCAGATTCCTTCCTGAAACTTATTTGAATATAAAGGATTTGCTAATTCTATTGAAGATCTGTACTACCAAAAATCCTAGCAAGTTTTTCTCCTAGTCATTAATGATCTCCAAATTTTCTTTCAAAAAATGGATCTTTACTTTTGTATAGTGAAAAGATCTATCCAGCTGTTTCTGAGTTTTATTTGAAATCATTTTACCTGTCCTCAATCCTTTCTCCAGAAAAATGAAGTTAAAAATTACTAAATTTCTATCTGTATCCTGGATCTCTTCTTGTATATCCAACTGCTGACTCATTACTTTATCTTCATTTAGGTATCTAATGGACATTTCAGGCTCAACACATATGCTGTTCTCATCCTCTCCCCAACCTACTTCACCCACCTGCTTCACTCTCTCAATAGAGATTTCATCTTTCCATGTGCTCAGATACAGGGCTGTGAAGTCACAGTCCATTTCTCTTTTTTCTCACACATTCTGGATTCAAGCCTTTAGAAGACTCTGTTGGCTTCACCTTCAAAATATCTCCAGCATTGGACTACTTCTCATCGCCTCCTTTGCAGCTTTCCTGATCTAAGCCATTACTATTTCCCACCTGGATTATTGGAACAGCCTAATTGTTTTTCCTGCTTATATCCTTGTTCCCTTGCAGGCTTTTCTCAGAAGAAGTTCATATGAATGGAATCATAGAGTAAATATTCTTTTGGGTCTGGCTTGCTTCATTTAGTACATTTTTGAGATACATCTTTGTTAAGTATGTCAGAAGTTCATTCCCTTTTTATTACTCCACAGAATTTCATTATGTGGATATACCCTGATTTCTCTGTTCACTCGATATATATTTGAATTGTGTATTAATAAAGCTGTTTGGTTATTCAGATAGAAATATTTTTGAGGGGATATATGTTTTCTTTTCTTTTAGATAAGTACTTTAGGGGTGGAGTTGCTAGGTCATATGGTAGAAGTATGTTTAACTTTATAAGAATGTGCCAAAGTGTTCTCCAAAGTATAACATTTTACATTCCCACCAGCAATATGTAAGATTCCATTTGGTCCACATCCTTCCAAACACCTGGTGTTGTCAGATATTTATAATATTAGCCATTCTGGTGGTTGTGTAAGGGGTATTTTACTATGGTTTTATTTTGTATTTCTCTGATGTTCAGTGTTGAACATTTATTTTATATTCTATTGTCCATTGATATGACTTCCTTTGAAGGGTCCATTAAAATCCTTTGTTTCTTCATTATTATTATTATTAGTCTGTTTATTATTGTTTCTTTATTATCTTATTGTTAGTTGTAACAGTTTTTTAAGTCTTTCTGCAAGTCCTTTGTTAGATGTGTATTTTGAAATATTTTTCTCCTAGTCTTTGTCTTATCTTTTCAATTTGTTAATTCTATCTTTTGAGAGCAAATAATTTAAATTTTGATGAAGTTGATTACATTTTTTCTTTTATGTTTTGTTCTTTTTTTTCTGTCCTATTAAGAAATCTGCCTTGGGCACACCTTTTGAGGTCTGTAAATCTCAGCTCCCGTTTTTGTAAAAAGTGCTTCTTAAGGTTGTTTTGAGGATAGAATGAGAAACTTAAGGCAAATAAAAAAAACCATGTGAATGATTGTGATTAGATATCAGAAAGTCTGGTGTGAGGGTTATAGTAGACTCTTCCTCCTTCTGAACATAACCCTATATTATTTAGGTTTCATTCCCATTCCTGACACGATGGGTATCTCCTGACTAGTCTAAAGATCATGCAATTAGCAATGGCATTTTATGGGCTATTGCTTCAAGGGTGGGCCATGATCTCATGTAAGATCAATAAGAACCGAAAGGAAAAGTTTCTTTCCTGTAAGGTGCAAGGCTTTCTTAGGCTAAAAGTGGAGGGAAACAATGAAACCCATGAAACTCATGCCCCAACTGTTAGCTGGCAGGGGTAGAACAACCTGGAGGTAAGCCAGCTTGAGCCCACAGGTGATACACACTGTGCATGGCCAATAGATGGAGAGAAATCTGGGTACCCCTCATTCCATGATACTTTTAGAGGTTCACCACGGTGTTTTAATGTCTTAAAATAAGAAGAAAAAATATTACCCTGCTTGAATTCTATTTTTCTTTATATCACTGTAGCCATAAAATATATATTATTTATAATATATTTATATAATATATAATATATTTTATATATATATATTTATATATGATGGAAAGAACTCAGGAGGGCAAAGGTGTCCAGGGACCATGGGAATCATTATGTGGCTCTGACTGTTAGACTGCTGAGCCACCCAAACTTAGACCCCATTCTAAATCTGAACTCCAATTTTGTGAGATAATATATTTTCCTATTGTTTCAAGCCAGTTCGAGTCAGGAATTCAGTTCCTTGTAGCAGAAAATGTATTCACTGCTGGCTGAGGGAGTTTGCTACTCTGGGAACCCTGATTCTTTTCAAGTTTTGGCCCTGGGCCCTGTTCTTTGAGTGACAGGCCTTGAATGTTTCTTAGGAAAAACTAGCCTATCTGTCCTTGGGAAAGCTAAGAATTCAGCTGCTTCTGCTGGGAGCAGCTTCTGAGTTTACTTTGTGTGTTATATGTGTGCATGGATTTTCAAAGATTTAAGATGTGACTTCTCTCTTTAATTATCATGGCCTTAGGGAGGCAACTCTAGCTTAATATGCTTTGTTGTACAGATATATATATATATATATATATAGATAGATTATATATATAGATTATATATAGATATATATAGATATATATATAAAAGAAAAATATTTATGTTTTTAAAATCCACTGAAAATAATTAGACACACATGGTGTTTAATTAAGTCATGCAGTCAACAAGTCTTGCGGATAAAACCTAATTAACAGTATTACTGATGTGTGGAAAATGAAATCTGTGAAAAAACGACTTCAGTAAGATGGCACAGTTACATGGAGATTTATCAGGAAACCAATTCATCCTGGTTTGCTTTGCACTTTCCTATTTTTGTATTGAAAGTTGTGTGACCTGGAAGAGCTTTTAGTCCTGGGAAAACTTAAAGATTTGCTTAGTGAAAAGGTACAGTAGCAAGAAAATGCAGTTCTTGGCTGAGCTTTGCTATGTTCTAGCTGAGTAATCATAGAAGTCACTGAAGTTGTTTGAGTCGGTTCTACACACATGTTGACAGCATTTATCTGTAGTTATCATACCGTATTTACCTATCATCATATCATACTTATCTGTACTTATCACATTGTTTTTGTCTGTCCTTACCTATTCTTTCTTTAACAATAGTGTCCTGGTTTTCCTTTGGAAACCAACCCTTATGGTGGTAGACCTTCACCGAGTCTGCCCCTTGCATGCCCCAAAGTGTACACAAAAGAATTCCTTGCCCCTAAAATATAGGTAAGAGGAAGTGGTTACATTAGGTCAGATGCTGGGGCAGAATTATTGCCTTCTGCAGTGGTCTAATTTATTTCTGTGTTCTGCTGAGACTAGGGATATAAAGGTCATTATTCCCTGCTTATTTGGTGGGAAGATAGTCCATTCTCTCTGTAATGTCAAGACTTCCAGGTACTCCTTGGCTATGTGAACTTGGGAAGTTTACTTAACCTCTCTGGGCCTCAATCTCATCATATATAAAATAGAGGATAATGATAATTCCTGTATTGTAGAGTTTTTCAAGAATTAAATGAAAGAATATACATAAAGCTCTTTGTGTAGTTCCCTACATATAACTATCATTTTTAATCTGATGGCCATCACTAATTGGTCTGTGTCCCAAATTTCATAAATCGGATTCATTGTATGATAAGTTTGAAGTTTTTTCTTCATGCTTTCATTTGCTACTATTTATCATTTATGGGATATTCAAAGGAAGTAAGCACACTTAGTCTGATGCAGTTTAATGACTAGATTATGGAAATGTGTGACCCCATAAAGAACAGCACCCTCAGATGAAGGTATTTTGGGGGTAAATGACTTGGAGATACTTATGTTTTTGAATTTCAAAAGTCAAAAGTACAATAAATTATACTTCCTTACTATGAATAAGTAATATAGTACTTATATAACAGAAAATGCAAGAATCTATTTCTGTGTACTAACTCAATAGCAGTTTTATTACTCCTATCATACTGAGAAAGAAATTGAGGCACAGAGTAGTTAAATAACTTGCTCCATGTCATAATCTAGGAAGCAAGAGAGGAGAGGTTCAAACTTAGGCTGTTTGGTGCCAGAACTCCTGCTCTGAATGCTCCACTGCATTACTCCCTCCCCACCAGCAACTGATCTCAGGATGGCAGCAACATGAATATGCATAGCTAATTTCCTAAGTGGGATGCAACTACAGAGTTCAAAGTTGTTGCAGAGGTTGACCAGAATGCAGTTGGAGATCATGAGCAATTCATCTTGATAAATTGCTCTGAGCTTAGGGGAAACTGAGATTTTAAAGGTTTAAAGATTTGTTTGGTGGGAAAATGTTCACAATTTTGGAAGAAATTTAGATGTTAATGATTATGCATTGTGCAGTGTGCTTTAAATCTCTGTATGCTTTCAAGTGTGTGCCTGAGTCATGTGTTCTATCACTGTGGCTCATTTCTAAGAGTGGCTCATACAAGTATAGACTAAATGGGTCTAACAAGGATTCACAGTAACTATCTCTGGTATGCTGGAGACTAAGATATGAGTCACCGAATTAGCCTACAGTTCTGACTTAATCAAGCAATATTTGGGTCTACTTGGTTTTTAAAAGTATATTCTTTTATGAAGGAGAAGTGAAGTTTGGAGTGTTGACTAAATTTTCTTCCTTTTATAGAGAGAGTTTATTGTTACAATATTCTTCCTAGTTGTTAAAAATTGATCAATTGATGTATTCTTGCAAGAATAATGGTGATTAAATTAGTTATTTTCTTAGACTGCGTTCATATTGATGCTTAAAAATTCAATGTTTTTGAACAGCTAAACTTATCGTTACTGTTCATGAAAATATTCTCACATGAACACACATATGGATTTCTGATACATGACTGAAACAAGTCCTCAGAAGAGATGGTTACTGTACTCATTTTAGTGCTAAAATTCTTTGATTTTATGTTGTCTTTTGTCACTGAATTGGAGTCCACATAAGGGCAACAGAAAGGATGGTTTTAAGTGAGTTTTCAACAGATGCTAATTGCTTTCTTTTAAAAATAATATACATAACATACACAATTATAAATTGGTACATAGAAGGTAATGTGTGTTTATTGGTTGTGAAAATATCCTCTAAATGTGACTGATGGATGGCCTGTGTGTTAGAAGAAGAGGACTCAAAGAAATGCAAGGTGGTGTATTGAGGCTTAGAGTTCAAAGAATATTGATACATTTGCATTTATGTGACATTAATAACTTCAACTATGTCATTGTTGAGTTTTTTTTGTTTCAGTGAGTGCCAGATCTATCATTCCTCAGAATTTATTCAGTGAAACTCTTTCAGAATGCCAAACGGACATAAGAAAACTTTCAGTCATCTGGAGCTTGTAAATTGTTCTGAAATTTTTGGAATTTTATTAGAGACTTGATTTCATCAGAGAGCAGAGAATACCTTGGATGAATAAAAGTCAAGTCAATCAGAAATGATTAGAACCAGTAATTAGAATTTCCTTGGAGAGTTAAAAATGTATGATGTAAATCCACTGCCTTGCAAAGAAAGATGACTTTAACAAGTTAGCAGATCTTATAGTGCAACCTCAGATGTGGGCACAGATGTGAAGCCTATTTTAAAATTTTTTTCAAGCTACAATTCTCTCCATCCCTCCTTTCAAATTTAGCTTTTTGGGAAACTTCATTTAACTAATCAGGACTGATAGGGTTTCAAGATGATTGTATTATAAGTATGGAATTAGAAATAATATCCTCTGAAAATTAGTAATTTTATTTCATCATGTAATTTAAAGAACTGGATAATCACATTTCCATTTTTGCCAGTTTGGAAACTTTCCATAATATTTGGTTGATTTTTAGAATGTTTTATTCTAGTTTGCTTTACTTTACCTTACTTGAATTATATTTTTCTCTTCACTTGGTGAATTTTCATTACAATAGATATTCCCCTCATCCGTCCTTTTATGAATATTTCATCTTCTATCTTAATACGATTATAAATAATAAAAGTTTTTTAAAGCTTTTTAAAAATACTTAAATTGATTTTTATGGACCAGTGGTTCAAACAAAATCATAAAGACTTTGTGTATGTTGACATCTATAATTAAAAATATGTAATAGCATTGGAAGGACAGATTTATGATTTTTTTCCCTGAGTATATCATATCCTATACAATGGAACTCCTGAGACCTAAGCCTAAAAATGGAATGGACACTATTGTTTTCTCTCTGCTCTTTATGGAATTTTATAACATAAATTATTTTGATAAACTAGCATCAACTTCTTTATCACTTTAGAATGCGGAAAGGCAAAAAAACCTACTTAGAATTTATAGTATGATGGTAATGGATAAAATATAAGAAATGATATATCTAATTTTTATTGTTGGTTAAATAGGACAAATGTGGAAACTATATTCAAGGTAAGAGGTTAAAAGTTTACATATCCACAAGAGAGATATTGCAAGGATATTGCTTGGATTTAAGTTTTTTTTCCTGTATGAGCTGTTCAAGCAGATACTTCCATTGTAATTTTTAAAAGAGCCAAGAGTTACAAAACACTGTTGAATTTGTTCAATTCAGTTGAAAGAATGGCAGGATCAGAAAAGACTTTCCAATCTGTTTTAAGATGAATTCATTTTATATTGAAAAAAGAAATAAAAGAAAAAAGGAGTTTTAGCAACCTTGCTCCTACTCTCTCCTTAAATTTCAGTTTAGACAAGTTGTTCAAGTTGACACTAGCTAGTGGAAGGGCCAACACATGCTAGTGGTGCATGTCTTGACACCACTGTCTTCAGAGCATTCAACTTTCTCACTTCCCTGCTTTCTCTCATTTACAGCCTCTTTTGTCTATTTGACATAATTCATCTTCATTATCATTATCTATCTATCCAGTGCACATTGAGCACTTAACTGAGGCATGTATCAAACCCTAAGGAAGCTCTTGGGTGGAGCTGACAATGCACAAGTGTGGAATTAAACGAGTGTCTCCTCTCTTGTCCACCAGGCTGTATCTTCTTAAAGGCAGTTAAGAAGTGTTTGTTCGCCTCCATAGCAGCCTCTCCTTGAAAAACTTTATTCAGAATGAACTTTGCTTTAGGAAATTTCTCTACCTGTCCCATAGTAGGAGTTTTTGTGTCTGTCCCATTGCTCCTACTAGCTAGGAGTCCTCTTTTCAGCTTATTACCTCCTTTGGATGGACATTCACTTGTGTAGCTAACCTACAGTTTACCTTTTATACAATTTTGCTCAACATTAAGCTTTGTAGATCTTGGGCAAGTGCCCCTCCCATATCTACCCTTGCTACCAACTCCTAAGGATACTAGGCACAGCTCATATTAATGCCCTAGCCCTACCTGTTTGAGAGCTGAAATTGATAGTCTTTGTATTGCAAATAAAAAGTATCATCCTGATACTTGATGAATACTCAATGGATGGTTGTAGAATAAATACTAAAGATACTTCATAGTGGTTTTTTTTTTGTGTGTGTTCATCCTCCTTAGCTTTTATTGAATGTTTAGCTTACAGAAACCGTTAAGCACTGTGTGTGACATAAAACAGCTAATGATTCAATAGATCATACTAATCTATTGATTCACTCTGGACAGCAGAGCCCTCATGACTTAATCATCTCTTAAAGATTCCACTTGGTCTACCTATTAATAGAAGATGTGACTGAAATATATGGTGAATGGTTAGATTTTAAAAATCTACAAAAGTAAAAGGTACAGTGCTTTTAATCCTCCTTAAAATACGTCTTTTATTTCTTTATTTTTATTTTTTTTAGCTCTTACTTTCTTTTTTTTGTATATCCTTTTATTGGTACATTTTAGGTATACAATATAATGATCTTCATCATTGGAGATATGCGCCTTTACATACTCTCTTGGTTTTTATTTTTCCCCCTTCCCCTGCCCTCCCTTCAACCCCTCCATCCCTCTCCATTTACAAAAATTTTGTTTCCATTTTTTCATTTTCTCATATTAATTGCATTCCGTTCTTTCCTTTCCCCTACTCCTCCCACTTCCCCCTCCCCTTTGCCTCTTTTCTTCCTATTTCACATTATCTATTATACCTTTTAGTCCTTATTTACACTTTCAGTTTCTCACACTAGAGAA
>NW_004624833.1:5630981-5644790 GCF_000247695.1 Heterocephalus glaber | reverse complement strand
AAGAGATCCCACTTGTTGATTGTTTGTGCTAGTTCATGGGCAACTGAGGTTTTGTTCATAAAGTCTTTTCCTACCCCAATGTCTTGAAGAATTCTACTTCTTTTAATTCAAACACACATCCCGTTATTCTTGCCACTTTCTGAAACAGCTCTGGAAGTCCTCTTTAATGTTTTTATGAGTATGATTAAAAAATATGGTAAATACTGTTACTGAATGCCATCCAAAGAAAAGGCAAGCTCATAAAAACATCTCAGTGTGGCACCTCATGACTTCTGGCCCTTCCCCAAAGTCAAAATGACCATGAAAGGTAAACATTTTGGATCATTTCCTCAAGGAGCCATGACAGCACAACTAAAGACACTCAAGAAAGAGGATTTTTTAAAAAGCTTCAGAAAGTGCAAAAATTATGGGGTAAGTATACTGCATTTTCTTTATCTATTGATCTGTTGATCTTTTATCTATTAATCTGTTGATGGGCTTTCATACTTTAGCAATTGTGAATTACACTATTATAAACACAGGTATGAATGTATTGTAGCAATATGACTTTATCTCTTTTGGGAAAATACCCAAGAGAAGAACACCTGGGTCAAATGGAATTTTTTTTTTTAGTTTTTTGAGAAATCTCCATACTGATTTCCATAGTGGTTGTAGTAGTAGTTTACACTCTCACCAACAGTGTAAAAGTGTTTCTTTTTCCCTTCCAGTTGTGTTTTGAGCCCTTGATAATGGCTATTCCTACTGGAATAAGGTAGACCTTCAGTGTGGTTTTGATTTGCATTTCTCTGATGGTCAAAGATGGTGAACATTTTTTTCATGTATTCATTGGCCATTTGTACTTCTTTTGAGAAGTGTATATTCATTTCAGTTGCCTATTTTTTAATTGGATCTTTTATTTTTGATGCCTTTTGCTTGTCCTGCTTTGCCATGGACTATTTCTCCTCTGTGATACCCCTCTGCCATCCCACCCTGCCTTGGAGTCAGCTGACTATGGACTAAAACCTCTACAAACTGTGAGCCAAAATAAACCTTTCCTCCTTTAACTTTGTGTGTCAGGTATTTTGTCTCAACAACAGGAAAAGTAACTAAGGCACTATATATAAGATTTTAATTACTGTTTTATTCTTGCTCAATATTGAATTATTTTAAACATCATCCCAAATTGTGTAATGTTTTGTAAAGCTCATATTTGTAAGCTTATTTTCTCTGTTTGCAATCCCTACCCCTAGGTTTTGGTTATCACTGAAAAAAGCTACTATAATTTCCTGGATAATAATCATGCTTTACTTTAGTCGACCGAAAAATCTGGGTTTTATAGGAAAATTGTTTCTTCCATTTTTTTACCCTTCCAGATTGGGTTAATTACTTGCCTGAACTATGACAATAATGCATGTACTTCCCTTTTTAATACATGGACCTAAAATCCATAATTCTATGTGTTTGTGGGTCGGTGTATCTATCACTCCACCATCAAAAGGCTCTTGAGGGATCAGGTCACATGGTCAGTATATCCTTGATATTCAGCAGGGTAGCTCTAGTGCTTCACATATGCGTGTTTATTAAAGAGACAAAAGAAAATGGAGGCCCAGGGTTATCAAGTGAATGGTGTAAGTGAGCAAGATTAGGCTAGGCTTCTTTGCTATAGGGTGAGTGTGGCCCCATTACTTTCTCTGTTATGAAAAATATTCCATGTCACACTAGATCTACTTTTATGACTTTTGTAACTTTCTTTTTTCAATGTAGGACTTATGTGCCAAAGTTTCTCCTGGGAAAGGCAACTTGCAGGTCACATGGGCTCATGAATATTTCTTTTTCACCTTTTCTGAGCTGAGCTGCTGAGCCTGCAACGTGGCATATGTCTTAAGGACAAAGTCTGGGATATTTCATTGTGTACTGTGGCTCCCATGTGTGGGCTGAATCTCTTGAGATTCCAAAGTGATACTATTGTCTTTTTATTCCCAAAATGCTCTGGTACCACACAGAAGCAAGGGAAATATATGTCTCTCTTTTTCTTAAGCTGTATTTTGTCACATGAGCACTAACATAGAACTGGGCATCAGTATTTATATGGTTAATAGCAGAAACAGCTTCTTGCATCTATATTCACATAATCAATGTATAAGTCTTTGCCCATGAGCACAAATCTGGGTGAAAATACTACGCCTTGGCCCCCAATACAAATCACCTTGTAGTTGGTTCATTCTTCCAGTTCATCAGACAAATTCTTGCCTGAATTTTAGTGGAGCACAAGGCATATGTCTCTATACCAAATTACAGTTTAGTCTGTAAGGGTAATCTATTGGTTGGTTATTATGATAGAAAGATTTTTGTATTTTTACTACCAAGTGAAGAACTTCTGAATTTGTGTTAATTCTAAACTTCCTTTTGGATTTTGAATAATGATTTCTTTTCAATAATTTTGCTCATCTTGCTATGTACAGGCTCCTATTTGCTATGCTTAATTACTATTACCTTTGTCTCTTCTCCATAAAGTGTGCTGTGTGTCTTTCTTTCCTTGTGTCTTTTAACCCCTCATTTATCTTTCCATTAGTGGCTGAGGAAAACTAGATTTCTTAAAATGACATCATTGCATCTATGAGGAATAGATAGCAACTGTGTCACAAAACATAACTGTAACTTTGTGCTTTTTTTCTACTCCATAGTGTAAAAATAGCCTTGAAACTGGAGTTGAGCAATTTAAGAATTAGTTTAATAACACAGAACATTTTGTAGTCATAAAAGGAACTGATTTCTAAACTTTATATTTCAGACTGATGATCATTTTTCAGACTATTTTAATACCCATGTTCTCATAGGTGCCAAAACATTAAATAGAAACACACTAGATCTTTCATTATTTGATCTTTTAAGCCATTAATATTCTCCTTCTTATAATTATGCTTCAATTTGAATGCTGTACTCTCACTCTTCTATTTTATACAGATTTACCTGAGGTGTGCGCTCGCGTGCGCACACACCCACACACAATAACAAGCAGAGGTGAGTCTGGAGCTCTATTTTCTTGGTTCTTATCCCATGTAATCGTCACCCTTCCACTTATTTGGGAATACTTCTTGAGTGCCTGCTGTGTTCAAGGCCCTGTGCTGGGTGTGAGAAATACAAAGAAGGCCTACTCTCTGGTTCATTCTTATACAGAAGAGAGAGACAATGCTCAATTCTATCTGAGGAGTCAAGATTATTAGAGCAAATGATGCGATGCTTAAGTCAATTTCACAGGAAGATAGTTTTTCCAGGTGAATAATACAGGGTTGTATGTTTTAAATAGAGGAAATAGTGTGTCTTTGTCATTTTTCTCTTTGCTGGAGCACTTGAAATTTAGAGGAGGAGAAAGAGGTTCATTTTGGCTTATGTTTTGTAGAGGTTTCAGCCCATAGTCAGCTGGCTCTAGGGCAGAAGCAGAGTGGTGTAAAGACCTGGTTGGAGGAAATCCACCATCCAGGAAGCAGAGCCAGTCAAGGGAGGAGCTGGGAAATGAGATATAACCTTCTAGGTCATCCATAATGATCCACCTCTTCTTAGCCTCCCCTTCCCCTGCCCAACTAAAGCAAATCAGCTATAATGCCCCTATAATCCAATCACCATAAAGCAAGTCAGCTATAATGCCCCTATAATCCAATCACCTTTAAAGGTTTCTGCCTAGAATCACATGAAGCTTTAGGGGGACATCTATATATAAACCATAATACAGTGTATGCAAAGGCACAAAAGTATCACTTGGCACAAAGTTTTACTTAGGAAAGTCATGAACAATTGAGTTTTGTTTAAATACAGGTGGAGAGCAGATGGTGGGAGATGAAGATGAAGATGCAGGAAAAGGTGATCTTGTTGGTCTGGAGAAATCGTGTGATCTTGACTTGTGATTCATGGACAAAAGTAGAGTTTAGGAATGGGATTGATGACTCAGTCTCAAATCTTATAACTATTAATTGGTGGTGGAAAGGGTGGTGGGTGAATTCTTGAGAGGAGATATGAGCTTTGAGGCAGTTAGAAACCTGTTTGAATTTTTTGAATAATGGATGGAGAGACAATACCAGAGTCACGGAAGTAGGCTATTCAGGACATGGTGATGGTGGGAAGTAGAAGACCCAGATGACTCTTGGCTTTCTTTCTGGTGAAACGAGGTAGGTGGTGGAATAATTAGCCCATAGAAGAACTAGGGAAAGAAAGAATAAGGACTGAGATTGAGGAGAATGGGAGAAGAGAGAGAAGATGAAGAAGTTTTATGAGTATTGAGGACTTTTTCAGTCTCATGCTCTCCCAACTGAGCTATCTCAGCTGCCTGTATTGAGGACTTTTTATTCCTCCCAGTGGAAATGGATTTGAAATATTGACTGTTGTCTTTCAAGATACAAAATATGCATTTGAAGGATAGTTATCCAGGTTTGGGAGATAGTTTATAGTAACAGAGTAAAGCAATAAGGCATATCATTGGGGTAAGCATTTTGTTGTTGTTGTTGGTATTGGGGATTGAACCTAGGGCCTTTGCAGTGAGCAATATCCCAAGCCCTTTTTAAAAATTTTCACTTTATTTTGAGACAGGGTCTCTCTAATTGTCCAGGCCAGGTTTAAATTACCACCCTCCTGCCTCGATCTTTAGAGTGCTGGGATTACAGGCATGTGCCACCATGTTCTGGTCAAATTGAATAATTCAAAATGTGTCTTATTCTTTTGATTCCCTGTTTCATTTGGATAGTGGTGATTTTTAAAAAAATACATGGACTGTTTAAGATACACTCAAACTCAAAAGTTCTTTGCAAATAAAGTGAACTTGTATTTCTAATATTATTTGTGCTTACAGTAAGGCAGTGACTAATCTCAATATATAGAAATAATATTTATATGAGAAAGCTCTTAGTTATATATTTGAAACTGATTAATAGACTGTTCATAAATTATAGAATCATTAACAAGCTCATTACTGAATGATCTTTGAGTAGCCTGTTAAGTCAGTAAATTCTATGAAAAATAAAACTTAATAACTAAATTACTTATGGGCAGTGATATAGACTAAATTATTAGTTTTACTACTATACAAAGATACCAGTGTTTAATATGGTGATTATATATAATTAAGTAATTATGTGCTGGCTAACTGCTAATGTATTTTATTTGAAAGTAAATACATTTTGGTTGATGCAATTGAGCTTTTTGAATAGAATGTAAAATAGTCAAATGTAAAATAATCTGAATGATTAGTATATATGTGTGTTATTTAATATTTTAAAATTCACATGTAATTGTACATGTTTATGGGTACAGTATAATATTTTTATACATGCATAAGCTATATAATGATAATATCAGGGAAATTAGCATATCTATCACCTTAAACATTTGTCATTTATTTGTATTAGAAACATTCAAAATCTATGCTACCAGTATTTTGAACATGTTATTTATTTATATTTAAAATTGTTCATTTTTTATTGGTCTCAATTTTTCTACAGATATTTATAGAACACATGCTATGTACTCACCATTGGGTTTGCCACCTTGTCTTTAAGGATAGTACAGTTTGGAGGAAATGTCAAACATTTATCTAAGTAAGCAATTATAACATTATGTAATGAGGAGAGCAATAAAGAGGACCAGGAAGGGGAAACAAATTCATTAACTGTGGAAGGTCAGGGACTATTTGTTTCACAGAAGGAGGGATGTTTAAGGCAAGTGCTGGAGAATGAGTTAGCCAGAGCATCATTTTGACTTTCCATCATTGTGACTAACTACCTGAGATAACTAACTTATAAAAAAGAAAGAATTTGTTTTGGCTCATAGTTTCAGAGGTTTAAGTCTGTGGTCATTTGGCCCCATTGCTCTGGGTCTGTGTGAAAGCAAAACATCATGGTGAGGAACACGTGGTGGAACAGTGCTGCTCACCTTATGGCAGCTGGGAAGCAGAGAGAGATAGCGGAAGGGGTGAAGAAGAAAATACACTCTTCAAGGCTGTGTCCTATTTCCTCAATCTAAGCCCCATTTCTTAACGTTACCACTGCCTCTCAATACCTCATTAAGTTATGACTCCATAAATAGATTAATCTAATTATAAGGTTAGAATTATGATCCAGTTACTTCAAAAGCCCCACCTCTGAAAACTGTTGCATTGGGAACCAAGTCTTCTACACTTGAATTTTTGGGAGACATTTAAAATCCAAACCATAACAGCAACAATAACTTAACTGAGGTGGAGAGATTTTGGAGGAGAAAGAAAGGGAATTTGGCTGGATAAATAAGTTGGGGTTGGATTATGAAGCTCCTTGTTTGCCCTTGGCTGCATGTTGTCTAGGTGGACTTGAAGGAGATTTGTTTACAACTGAAAAATGGAGACTGGATTTAGAAGCAAAATCGTTTTGACCTCCAAGAGAGCAGTTGTGTGTGGAGGGGTGGAAGTGGAAACCAGACCAAAGATTAAAGAGTGAACAAAAAATATTCAAGTGGAGACAGTGGTTATCATTAAGAAGCTACTTGCTTATGAAGCATTTAAAGTTTTACATCATTAAACCTATAGAATGAGTATGAAATTATAGATTGACCACAGTAACAATTGATGAGGTTACCATCATGTACAATAGTTTGTGTAATTTCTTGTAATGTGTTAATTTTTAATTGTTTTTCTAACTGTGTGAGAATGGAGGAGGTTGATATGAAGTATATACGCTTAGAGTTTATGGGCTGCTGCAGAACAAGAGGCAAATATCTCTTAATTTATGCTACTTTAATTTTCTGTAAGTATGAGGAAGAAAACAAGAATGCAATATAAAAATGTTTATTCCATAAGAGGTATCTTTTTATAATTAAGTTTAATGTCCTTTATATAAGAATCATAGTGCATATGAGATATAATGTTTCTGTATAGTTCTATCTCATAGTGACTAATTGAGAGAATTTAAAACTAGATGATAGTTACTGCTATAAACAAAACAGGTCACAGGAATCTAATTTTTAAAAATAGATTGGGTGCTGCGCAAGCACAAGGAGCCGAGTTCGATCCCCAGTACCCCCCCCCCAAAACAAAACAAAGATTGGGGCCAGGGATTTAGTTCAGTGGTGCCATGCTTGCCTCGCAAGTGCAAGGTCTTGAGTTTGATCCCTGGTACTGGAAAAAAAATAGATTCCTCATTTCATACAAAAATTCTTGATGTTATAAAAGATACTGGCTATAGAATTTTTATGGCTTTTATACATGAAAATTACTTTAACAGGTTTCAAATTATGGTAATATTATGGCTTACATAATATGCAAAGCAGTATACTTCTACTACAAGCACTATGTCGCCTACTTTTTATGCTAATTTTCTTTTTTTTAGATATAAACATTATAAATGAAACATAGACTATACTTTCCTATGTTAAAATTGCTCTCCAGATGGATTTACCATTAAGTTAATTAAAATTCAGGACCTCTTACTTGCACAGCCTCCTACTTAATTTTCTATTACTAATTCCTAAGGGCCTTTATTTAATTTTATATTTGCCCTATTCTTTTTTTAGGGAAGTTGCATAAATTTCAAACCTACAAAAACCTAAAGCTGCCAAAGATTTCTGGATAGTAGATAACTGTTAGGATGAGGACTTTCAAAGTAATTCTTTAAAGTATCTACTTTGAGCTTTACTAAGGAAACAAATAAATTACTGTAGATGGAAATATACTTGAAATTTAAATAGGTACTGGTCAGTAGTGAATATTCTTAAAAACTAGCAAAGCAGAGAATTCCCACAACTATGCTATTTTAACCATTGTGTAGCTTGGTTATTTGGTAAGAGCCCATAATTTTTGAGACTTACTGTGCGCTAGGCTCCAGTTAATCATGCTGATGCTTTTCAGTAGGAACTATTACTGTAGGCTTTGAAGAGATGCAGAAGCTAAAGCCTATAGAACTGAGATAAATCTAGGACTGCCTGTTAAGCATGTGTTTAACTTTATTGTGCATTGTTCAAATGGTCAATACACATTGCTAAAGTGATCAGTGTTGTCTACTAGATATCTGAACAGAATTAACCTTTCACAGATAATTGGACCCAAAGTCAAATGCCCTTTTTTTAGGGAGCAATTAGAGCCCATTGCTAACTCATGGCTCCTCAATGGCTGTGTAGAAGCAGGGAATCCGAACTTATAGTTCTTTAAGACTAAATTTGTCTGTGTTGTTATTGGTAGATGCAAATGATGACTTACAATTTTGCCATATTTTAGATAATGCTTTTTCTGCCCATGGCACCTTATTATTTTTCACCCCAGGAGAGCATCAGCCCACTCAAAAATTCACTGGTTATCAACAATCAGAATCTTGTTTGTGTATGTGAATAGTTGTCAGGAATTGGCTTTTTAAGTGCCAAGGACAAAACTAGTCTTATGAAAAATAAAATGAAAGAGATAGCCATAGGAAAAAGCAAACACAAACTAAGGTATTCAATAAAACTTTTGAATAGTTTTTTCTTAAATATGATCTAGATACCCATTGTCATATAAATAGCCTAAGATTTACTTTGTCACTGAAAACTCACTGTCCTTAGTGTTTGTGGTAGACGTAACGAGAGTCAGAGACCTCATTTATTCTAAAGCCATCCATAAGTAGCTCAACAGTTCAATCCCCCCTTTTTTTTGCCCAACCATCAAGTATTTATGTTACCCAAAGGGAACAAAGAGTATGTTTAATTGAATCCTTCTGTGGTGATTGTATTTTCAGGCTGGCTGTAGGTCTCCAGAATTCTTTTTGGGAGCCTGGAAAGGGTTTAGTTGTTTATTATAGGCTTTTTCCAGACTATTAATCCTTCCTTCCATTTCCCCCCAGCAATATTTTATTTTTAAAGAGCACCTGGTACTCCAAGCATAGTATATTTTCATGTTTCATACCTGAGCTCTGATTTTTAGAAAAATAAAAGTCAACACCTAGGACCAAGCACAATCTACTTAGTGACATCTTTTAGCTTTAGTTGATTTTTGTCTTTTTTATCTACTCTTTTCTGATTATAGAAATTTTTTGACAGATTTGCTAGGAAAGAATTTTGAAACAAGTGAACTTGTAAGGGATCTTATCACTCTATAATGTTACTTCATGGTTCCTTTTTGGGTCTTTGTAGTGGGTAAATTACAAAAAAGTTTCCTTTTAGAAACTTACAAAATGATTTTATAGCTGAAAAAACTGCTTCTGAATGTTGTATTTACTCTAAATAGCTGACAGATTTAGCCTTTCAATAACCTCCTACCCCTGCCTCCAACCCTTTTTGTCATATTTAGTTACAAATAAATAGCAGTTTGTGATGGCCCTTGGGAACTATGAGATGCTCTCAACTGGAATTTAAATTTCTACAAGCAATCATCTCAATTTGTCAGATTTTGGGATCCTAGCCATGTATACTTAGCATTATTCAGTCACCATTCAAAGTCACATCTCTAGGAAAGAACTGGTCTTGCCACATAAATTCAAGTCTCTGAATAACAGCCAGCATGAATCAAACAAAAAAAACCTAATGGGTCTTTACTATAAAGAACTATAAGGGGTGTTGTTAGCAAGTTGCAGTATAATAGTTCATTGTTCAATAATGAAACTTTTAACTCAAATGGAAAAATATTTTCTATGAAAATATAAAATATATGAGTGTGTGTGTGGGGGTACTTATTCGAAGGTTTAAGCCATGTTTTAGATATAACAGAAAACATGTGCATCTAATTTCAAACAACATTTAAAATATCTTTGGATGGATTAAGTGCTAATTTCAGCATAGTTTTTAGTAGTTTTAATGTAAACTTCTTAGAACTTGTGTGAAAGGGTAGAGTTGGATGATTGGATTTGAAATTTCAGACATCTGCATTCCTGAATTTTTCACGCCCTTGTTGCCTCTCTTCATACATTTATAGTTATTTGGAGAATAGGTAAAAGTCAGGATTGAGCTTTCATTTCTGAAGCATTTGCAGAGGTCTAGTAGAAGTGCTACCTTGGTAGGTAGCTCTATATATTGAATATTTTTTCTCCAGGCAAGGGAAACTTGCAACTCCTGGGAATGAAGTATAGGTTATAATTCTTAGTCATTGTTGATCTAGGCTAAAGTCCAAACAATGAACTAGTGGTGAAAGTCCCTAGATTCTATTACTAATCTCCATAGCCTCTTAGGTTCTTTTTGTTTTTCTTCTCATTACATTATTAACTGTGTATTGTCAGGGGATGCTTCACATAATGGACGCACCATGTATAAATAATTTATAGCTTAAAAATTCATCCTATATGTAGGGTACTTATGTTTAATATATGTCATCACTGAACTTAAATAATGTTTCTTAATGTGTTAAATTTCTTAATTTTAATTTTTATGACTTCCTGGCTCTTTTATATTAAATCTGTGGCCACATTTCAATAAGGCACTTAAAAGTAATTTTACTAGTGACCTTCATCCGCTTCTATAGTTAAGTATTCTTGTATTGGACTCCACAGTCCTTCTTGAGAAGTGCTAGATTCACTATAAAGAAAAGCCTGAAGTTTATGGAAGTTGCATTATCCAAAATGGTTTGCACACATAATTATTCTAAGTACTGTATTTAAATGTTCTTTTAACATTATTCATTATACATGATTATTGTAGAAAATAATGACAAGCCAAAGGATATAAATTAATTGCATATCTCACCATCTAGAGGTAGCAGATGTTAACATTTTGATATATTGTATTTAATATCTTTTTTATATGTATATTATAAATGGAGTCATACTATGCCCAGTTACATTGCAGTGTTTTTCTTTTCCATTTAACATTATTGTCAATACATTTTTATTTCCACCACTAGGCATCTTTGCTATCATTTATGATGGTATGATATGTAATATGATGTTGTAAGATTGTCATACTTGATCTAGTCAATCCCTAATTATTGATCATTTAAATTGTTTC
Organism: Heterocephalus glaber; assembly: GCF_000247695.1. The sequence continues at coordinate 5,633,891 of NW_004624833.1, read as the reverse complement.
CAACTTTATACCATCATAATTTTCTAATCAGTGTCTTTATACATCAATCTTGTGCATTTGAATACTTTTTAGAGTGAATTTTAAAGCATAATTCCTAGGTTATTAAACATATATTACAGCTTTTGATATCTGTTGGCCAATTGTTCCCTAGAAATATTGAATTAATAAATAAGTTCTCCTGCTGGTATGAGTGATCTTTCATTCCATACTCTTTTCTTTTTAATCTTTGGCATTCTCACAGTGGAAAAATGTGGTTTTTGAAAAAATGGAAAAAAATGGTTTTCTGATTTACACTTTATTAGTGACAGTGAGGTTAAATGCCTTTTCATATATGCTTGTATATATAATTTTAATAGATTTTTAGAAATATTTAGGCCATTTCTTTATTAATTTTACTTGTAGAATTTAAAAAATGTAAAGTTCTTTCTATATTGGATATAATACCACATTTTAACTTTGATATTGCTTTTTAATTTATGTATTATATTGATATACAGTTTAAGTATTTAATACAACATTCCAGTCACATGTACAACAGTGGTTTCATAAGATTATAATGGAGTTTAAAAATTTCTATCACCTAGTATTTTTGCTGTACTTATTCCGTGTTTAGATGTGTTGAGATATACTAATACCATTTTGTTGCAACTGTGCCTACAGTATTCAGTACAGAGTTGTAGTCTATTTGAAATAGGTTATGCCATATAGCCTCAGTATATAGCAGGTAATGTCACTTAGGTTTGTGTAAGTACATTCTGTAATGTTTGCATGATGACAAAATTGCCTAAAAACACATTTCTCAGAACATAGCCCTGGCATTAAGAGACATGACTGTATTTGAAAAATTAAATAATCATTTGTAAAATTATTTGAATAATAGTAAAACAAAACCATGCACACATATCCCAATTTAGGAATAGTACATTTCCAAGACTTTTGAAGCCAATATGAACTCCTGTTACATCCTACTTCCCCTTTTCTCCAGGGATAACTGATTTTCTGAATTTTGTTCTTATTTTGTTTATAATTTTTAAAATCGTATATGGACAATTCCTAAACAATATATTTAATTTTGCACATTTTAAAACTAGATAGGAGTAGTATTATACTTTATAAATACTTTTATGACTTTCTTTTTTTGAATATCATCATTGTCCATTGAGGATCATCCATGTCTATTTTAATGCATGACTATTATATTGTATGGTCACAGTTTATTTATTCTGTTGCTTCTTGATTTTTGCAAAAAATACTACCACAAACTTACTTATACTTATCTCCTGATGCATACCCAAAAAATATATTCCTTAGATTTGTATTGCTTGGTCAGAGGCTATGCATATTTTCTGTTTAAAAAGAAATCAAATTGTTTTTCAAAGGGCTCACATAATTTTACATACCTTTACTGATAATGCTTAAGAGTTGCTATTGCTTCACACTATTATCAATATTTGATATTGTCAGGCTTTAAAATCACTGATGGCTGTAAAATATCTTATTGTGGTTTTATTTTGCATTTCTCTGACTACTGATGAGATGAGATTTTTTTTCATATATTTATTGGCCATTTGTGCATTCCCATCTGAGGAGTACTTTTTGATATCCTTTGATCATTTTTGTATTGGGTTGTGTTTTTTCTTTATCTCTTTTGATTAAAATACTAAATCAGTTTTATGTTAAGAATAACATACTAAAATACTAATAAATAAATATATAATAAATAATAAATAAAATACTAAATTACTAAAAGTACTAAATACAAATAGTAAAATGCTAAATCATTTTATGTTAAAAATGCCTTCTTTAAAGTTTGCGACATATCCTGTTTTGATGTTATAATTTAATTTATTAAGCTTCATTTCATAACTTGTGCTTCTGGTTTCTTGTGTAAAGTCTTTTTCTGCCGGGCTGCCTTACCACCGCCTCCAGCACCAATGAACAAAGCTGCCTGCAGCACCGCACAGAGGAGGTGAGCTTTCTGGGCAGCTGTACTTCTGTCCCCCGGCACTGAGGAGCAGAGCTGTCCCCAGCACCAAGAAGGTGAGCTTTGTGGACCACTGTACCACCGTTGCCGGCTCCCAGGAGCAGAACTGCCCCTAGTGCCAAGGAGGAGCCTTCCAGGCTGCTATACCTCTGCCTCCAGTGCCTAGGAGCAGAGCCACCTCCAGTGCTGAGGAGATGAGCTTTCTGGGCCACCATACCCGCACCCCCTCCCCCACCAGCACTGAGGACCAGAGCCGCCCCCGCCTGGAGGAGGTGAGTTTTCTAGGCAGCCATACCACTGGCCCCAGCACTGAGGAGAGAGCTGACCCCAATGCTGAGGAGGTGAGCCACACGGGCGCCCGCAGTAACCTCCCCCACACCATGAGAAGACATGTAAACAAGTCTCAAAACTAGACTCCCAGATCACCTAAAGCAACCCCAAAGGGAAACGTGACGAAACACTCTGATACTCAACCACCTGGACTCCCTGAACTGGCAAGAAAAGAAGATCTGGAAAAAATGAAATCAGAAATAATTTCTCAGATAACAGCAGAGATTGTGCTAGTAGTTCAAGATATGATTAATAAATCTAGAAAGGACACAGGTTAAAAAAATAGAGGAGCTGAGGAACATGATGGAATCTTAACATAGGAAACAAATGGAATCCATAAAACAGATGCACACAGATTTCTAGGAGATTAAAAACTCCATTGAAAGTCTACACAGCAAAATGAACCAATGTGAGGACAGAATTTCAGATACAGAAGATAAGATTGGAGTTAGTGACCAGGAAAAGAAAAATTGCTTTAAAAATGTAAGGGACCATGAGAAATCAATCCAGCAGCTGCTAGATGATACAGAGAAGAATAACATCAGATTGATGAGAGTCAATGAAGAAACAAGAGAGAGTGCAGATGACATAAAAAA
>NW_004624833.1:5520936-5613401 GCF_000247695.1 Heterocephalus glaber | reverse complement strand
GAGAGAGAGAGAGAGAGAGAGAGAGAGAGAGAGAGAGAGAGAGACTGGATGGCCATGCCAATATCTTGATTCTAGACTTCTATCCTCTAGAATGATGAGACAATGTATATCAGTTGTCAGTTGTCTTAAGCCACCTGGTTTGTTGTACTTTGTTTTGGCAGCCCTTGGACCAGGGACAGGCCTTGGAACCTGACAATTAAGGGCAACAGAGGGCGAGAATGTGAGAAAGAGGCAGAGAAGAACTAGTCCAGAGGCAGGGAAGAACCAGGTGAACACATGTGTGGAGTAGCATCAGCATAGTTTGATTAGAAGAGATGATTCACGTTGAGGGACAGTTTACTGATAAAGTCCCAAGGGTACTGTGGGACCATTTGAGGCTCACTTCTGTGCCAGTTGCAGGCATTTGGACAACTTCAGATGGAGAGGAGCAGGCAGAGGGCAGGGGGTTCTTAGCTATTTTCACATTTCAATCTGCTGTCTCTTTTCACCTCTTGCATCTGAATTCACACTGGTCTCCCCTATTTTGTGAAGGATTAAAAAAAATGACCTGGGCTTTGCTGCCCTATCTCCTCTCCTTTTGCAGCCACTTCCTCCATTTCCCTACCTTTTACCTTCTGGGATTTGATTTTTCTCCTTCATTTTTCTGAATAGCCTTTAATATCTTAAACCCAGTGCTTTTTTGTCTCTCCTTCTTTTCCTTGACCTTACTGCATCTCTGCACCATTAACATTTCTGACCTCTGCCTTGTGGAAAGTTTTCCTTTCTATGGATGCTCTGCTGCTATATTATTTCAGTTCTTAAATTACATCTTGGTAACCCCAGGGTTCATATTTTCTGCTGCTGCATAATACGGAATAAATTTTTTTCTTGGCTTAACTATGATTTCCATGATTCCCTCTCCCCTTCAGACAATTTAAATAATTTTCATTGAATGAATTATGAATTTAACTTAATAAATATTAATTCTACCCTAAACTTTTTTTTACATCTGACTCCCCTCAGGTCTAATCTAATTTCAGTCACTAATATTGACTCTCAGTTCTAATCCATGTCCATTTAAAATTATTCTCTTTTTATTTTAAATATTTCTTTAAGTATCTCATTGAAGAAAATTTGGAAAATGTAGAAAAAGTAAAGGGAGGAAAAGTATTCCTATTCCCTTTAATTTTTTTTATATGGAGAAACTTTTTGTTTAGTTTTATAAGAATAGTTTTGGTAAATGTTTTGTATGTGAGCATAGCTATAAATGTATGTTAATATTCTTCTCTTTAATGTAATATTATAAAGTTTCATGTTATTACCAATGTTCATAAATAGATACAGCTGCATGTTATTCTGTTAGAGGTTATATTATCTTTTCTTTAAGAATTTTTCTATTGTTCAGTATAGATATTTCTCTATTTTTCTGTTATATATTGTATGGCAATAAGTATCTTTAAAAATTTTAATAATAAATCCCTCAAAGTAGAGTTTTTGGCTCTAAGGCATAAACATTTATAATCAATATATTTTGTCAAGTTGCTTATAACAAGGGTCTACTAAATTGAATATCAGCGATTTATAAGAAAATCTATTTTACCAGATCCATGATAAAACACTTACTTAAGTTTTCCATACCTCAAATACTTGACTTTTTTTCCTGCAAGAACATTAATGGTGTGTCTTAGTAAATTGATCCACAATTTAGACATTTTTGATACACCTATATTAAGAACAAATAGTAAAAAATTAAGTCAATAACAAGAATCTACCTTTTACTAACAAAAACATGATTATTCTTAATTTCTTGTTTTTTTTTTTTTTTGGTACCGGGGATCGAACTTGGGTCCTGGCGCTTGTGCAGCAGGCAGCAAAACCACTGAGCTAAATTCCCAGCCCTATTCTTAATTTCTTAATTTTAAGTAGAAGAAACAATTTCTACAGAGAAGGAATAGTTTTCTTCTTGCGGATAGCAGATTTACTTGTGCTTGTAGCAAACGTCTTCCCAGGAGCATGTACAGATGAATACTTTCAGATGTGCTTGTAATCTGTTGGCCAAATGAAGTGATTTTTTAGCAGAGCTTATATTAGAGGAACGTGCAGTACCCTAATGTAGATATGTGCCTCTTGTGGTAGGTAGAGTTGGTTCAGCATGGTAATTAAATTCTTCCTGCTACTTCATACAGAGTGTACTGTCAGTTTATAGAAGAGATGTTTATGTGTTTGTAGAGTCCTTTTAAAGAGGCTGAGATCTGATATTTTACAGAAAAAAAGTCTATATATTACCAAGTGTGATTTCTAGAACTACTTTCTCATAACTTCCTGGGTTTTTTGGTTAGTGTGTATAAAAGTTAGATAAATATAGGGGTTTGAGAACATATAATTGGCTTGTTCCATATTCTGATCTTTTTGAAAAATCAAACCATTAGTGATATGCTAAAAACTTAATTTTTAAAAATGCTAAACATTGGTGAAAGATATAATGAAAGAAAGGCTAGTTTTCCTGCCAGCCTTGTGGTCAACAGCAGTGCTCTTGCCTGATTACTTAAGCCGATGTTTTTCCTAAATCAGTCATGAATTAGTAATTATCAAGTTTTGCAATACTAGGCAATTCTCTTGAGAGTAGCAAATGATTTGTAATGTTAAGTTGATAGCTTTTTAAAAAAGAAGTAATTTGGCTCCTCTTGATGGGTTTCCTGGGGCACTGGGCAGAACCCTTACTGATTTAACCAGGCTTTGTCTATGGAAGCTCTGTAGTTATCTTTTTTATAAAATCAAATAGCAAATATTTGCCTATCCCCCCACAAAAATAACAATGCTAGTGTAGTGTATGAGTGTCATTTCCTTTTATTTGGCTTAATTGATTACATCACAATTTAGTCCAAAATAAAGGAGAAGTCACAGAATAAAAATTTAGGAATCAAGATTTTTTTGCTTTATTTACAGAATATTTTCTTCTTGTATAATTTGAGATGACCTACTGATATCTGTTTTCTTCTCCTGTAAAATGATTTCCTTTGTGTATTGAGATTAAAGATCATAGATTTGGAAGGGACTTGGTAAAAATTTCCTAATTCAGCTCTCTGATCTTTGAAGCTCATAAAAGTTAAAACAAAAACCTGTTTTAGTTACTGAGCTCAGAATTGGTTGAGAAGGGATCTATATGTGTGCTTTTCTTGACCATGTTTCAACTGACACAATCACAACACAGTGCCATTGTTTCTAGTAGAGCTCAGCGAATTATATATACCCTTGCAGTTTATTTTGATGTGCTTCATAATGTCAAGATTTTAAACAACTTGCTCTTTGTTTGTCAAGGACCCTCAGGCTGTTTGACCCTCTTTTACAGTCACCATTCTATGATTACCACACACTCTCACTGTACTAGGAACCTGAGTGACTTTGGTTTGTCCACCTCCTGCTTGTTTATCTTTAGAGACATTCTTAGGCACACCTTTGACAACAGCTTTGTATGGAGTTTCCCAAGAATCTTCATGCAACATTCATGAAAATCCCTCAGGTGGGGACCAGAGAGCAGCATCAAAGGAACTTTTCAAATCACTCTAGAATCCTACTTATCTCATCTTCAAGGGACTATATTTTCAGTTAGGGTGTATTTTCTCTTGGGATGCCCTCTGTCTACTGACTATGGTCCCTTTTGGATACTTACGACTTTTGGTATTCTGAGGCTCTCCCTAGACACTCTAATTAGCACCTTGGGAATTTCATCAAACTTTTGGTAGAAATTGTATCTTCCCATCCTTTGCTTCCTCACCACTATTCAGACTGAACTCTAGTACCCTTATGAACCTAACCCATGGCTACTCTTCTGAGTTGTGACAGCTCTGCAGTGTGGGTTTCCAGATCCATCCATTATGCTATCTAGGGGGGAGCTGCAGAAATTCAGACAATCCCATGATTGGAAGGGAGCTTACTGGTCACTGAATGCTTGAGTCACCCCTACAATATTACTGCCAAGTAATTATCTAGCCTGACGGGAAACTACCACCTCCCAAGGCAATTCATTATAATTGGGACAGCTCCAGCTGGTGGGAAATTCTCTCTCATACCTATTCAGTGTTGATGTGTTTCCTGTATTGAGTAAAACAGAATTCCTGTTAATTAGATTCCCCCAGAGGTTTTCCAGAGTTGACTTAATCTAGTGTCTTTAAGAGGAAGACTTATTTGCATTTACAGAATTTGATGGATACTGCCTTGTGAATTTCAGAATGCTGTCTTACATCATCAACACATCTACAATGGGTATTTAACATATAACACTTGTTAAAAAAAAATAAAACACTTGTGGAACTAAATAACCTGAGTTATTTTCTGAAGAAAGCAGCAATGGTTAGGAGTTCAGTGCTTACTTATAGCATGTGTCATTCTTTAGTACCTACTGCCTTGGGCCCTTTCAAATTTCATATGTGCAAGACTTGTTTCCATAGCTAGTTGTTTAGCTCCTCAAGGTATGAACCTGTATTGTATGTGCAGTCCCTAACAAGCATTCACAGGATCAGCTAGGACTATAAGAAAGTGAAAGCACAAGAATTGCTTCTCCTAACACTGCATTGTTTTTCTTGTCTGACCTAGATGATGAGTGGTGGGAGTGTGTGTGTGTGTGTGTGTGTGTGTGTGTGTGTGTGTTTGTGTTGGTAAGAACCCCGGAGGGTCAACTCTATCTAACTGAGGGTCTTAGTTTGGTCTCCCAACACAAGCAAGGCCTACAAAAGCCTCTTCCACTTTTATCTCTGGTAAAGTGCTGTAGTAGTGCAGAGTAAGGCAGGGGTTAAACAGACACTTGGGTGTTGGCCTGGCAACCTGACAGCCACATACCAGGAACACCCTTCTCCACTCATCTGCCTCACTCTTGTTTCCTCATTCTTTAGGCCTCAGCAGGAATGTCTTTTTGTGGAACCTTCCTGATCCACCCAGGCAGAGGGAACACCTCTTTACTTTTGCTCTCACCATACTGTGGACAGTGTCTATTTTTATACATGTTGCATTGCATATATATTTTTTACTTCTACCATTGTCTCCTCTGTTCTTCTGTGAACTTCTGGAGAAAAGAGACTGAGTTTCATTTCTCTTTGTTCCACTTGTGCCAAGAAAGGTCTAAAGTAAGGAAATGCTCAATTAATATTTTAAAAGAAATTACTATTGAAATAGATTTTTTTTTTAGAGAGAGAGATGCAGTCCCAAAACCTAGAGTCTATTTACAATGTTTTGAAAGTTTTGTATAATATTTGTTGGAGTTGGAGATTACTTGCACTGTTTTGTATACTTTCAGAACTCTGCCCATAGTAGGTATGACTAAATATAGCATGCTTTCAGTTAACCACAATAAGGGTCCTGTGTCTGGATAAGCCATGAGCTGGAACAGGAACAAACTGAGGCAGGCCCTGGGAATACAGAATCACTGTAGATGTCCCAAGAGAGTGCAGAATGGCAAGTAGAACACAGTATCCACAGGGTATGGTAACCCAAGCACAGGTCAGGCAAGCAGTTGGTTTAACAGAGTCTAATGGAATAAAGAAGAAGTCATAAAAGTGATAGGACACAGCAGCAGGGGTCAAGAAAGATACCTTGCACTTCTGACCTTCACAGGTATGGCTGATAGGTCAGCCAGCATTCAGCAGCAGCCAGCAGCCAGCAGGTAAGAGATGAGAGTATGGAGGACATACTGACAAAGGGCTAGCAAAGCCAGGCTCCACAAGGGGCATCCTTTCATCACTCACTGATTCAGTAAATGTTTATTGAATATCGTATTGTGAAAAGGCTCCAAAGGGAAGGAGAATTCTTGATCTGATTATCAGCAAGAAAAGAAGAAAGATACTCCGTTTCCAGTACTCAGCCATACAATTCCTGGCCAGACTAGCTACTGTGATGTGATGTGGATTCTACCTGGTGAGGATAGAGCTCCTTTCAATGTCTTTTGTTTCCAGACAGGATTTATCCTAGAGATCAGATGGGGTACAGCTTCCAACATCAAATTAATTCAGAAAGTCTAGGTGTTGAGGGATTAAGAAAGGTGGACAAACATTTCTTGACTAATAGAACTGCATCCAGTGTAAGAATTGCCATTAAGCTATTAAAAATAGTTGACTGGCCTTACCAAGTACAGGTATTACATAACAGAGAGGAGGAAGTACTGATTTTATTAACAACTTGCACTTGAAAAATATATTTTCTGAAAGATTTTTTTACATCTCATTTCCACAAAATTCTTTGACATCGGCAGGGATAGTGTTACACCCATTTTCTGATGAGGATATTAAAGCACTAACAATTTAAATGGATGGTTTAACTCCTGGCTTGCTAGTGTCAGAGGCAAAACTACAGGCTCCTTATTGCTAGGTCACTGCTCTTTCCCTTATGCCACTTCTTTGCTTGTGTGATGCTGTAACAACTCTTGGGGGAGCACCACTGCTAATTACTCAGACCAGTAATGATGTATTGCTTGGAAATAGGACCCAGCCAGGTCTGCTCAGTCGAGAGAATATTTTCATCAACGATTATGAATCCAAGTTTTAAGATACTTGCTTTAAGAAAATATGCTTCAATTCTGATTGTGTGGATTATTATCTATTGTAAAGAAGTCTCCTTAAATGTACTAAAGTAAATTATCAATAATGGATATTTAAAAATATCAGTTTCAAGTAAAAATACTTCCATTTTTGTGATCTTACTATGCTGTTGAGCGACTGAGTTCCTCCAATGTGTCAGGCGCTACTCTAAGCTTTGAGAATACGGCATTAAACAAAACAGATGGCATTCTTTTTGTGTCATAGGGCTCTTGTTCTAGTTGGGGAGGGAGTGTTTGTGAAGGAGACTAACAAAAACTAAGAGGAAAAAAATATATATGTAAGATGTCGCTAAGTACTAAAAGAAAAATGCAACAGGGAATGAGGACGGGATATGTGGGAGTGGAGAACGATTCCTATTTTAAGTAGGATGGTTAAAGAAGCCCCATGCCCAATGAACTTGACTGAAATACATCTTTATGTCTTTCTTCAAAAACTAACAAAAATAGTAAATATCCAAACTGCCTATCAATAATTATTAGTGAATGTATGTGCCCAAACCGAACATGCATATGTATGCATATAAAACCTAGAATTTGTTTTTCAAATTAACTCCTAATTCTTTAAGCACCTAAAAGATGAAATCAATTTATGTTTTTGTCAAACTATAAAGATGTGAAATTTAGCTATTACTAATCTGTTTTTTCAGACCTCCCACTGTTTAGCTCAGTGATAAAATTCCACAATAAATTTTGACTTGAAAGATTTCAGGATATCACTAAAATGGAAATGACGAATGAAGGCTAGATGAGGCAAATATTTGGCAAATCCTGAAGCACTGAGAATAAGCTTTATTAAGTGTAGTGGAATTAGATGATCATTACTATTTTTATTTTTATCTGGTCAAACATAATACAAGTAAAACATTTTTGGGGGTTTCCAAATTACCTTAAAGATTTATTGGTCTCCAAAGATCTTTGTAGATGGTAATCCTGGCACAGACTTCTAAAACAGCAGGGCTGTTTTGATCTGGAAAGAAGTTGGAAAATAATTTGTTTAAAAACAAAACAACAAGTCCCAAGAAACAACGTGACAGAATGTTCTGTGACATGCTGAGAACAAAGTGGAAAGGTGCATTTAGCTGAGCCCCAGAATGCTTGTCATGGTGATTTAGATCTGTAGAGATCCAGGAGAAAATGTTTTAGCTGCCCTCTTGTGGCCAAATGGGAGGTTTTGCCTCTTTGTGTCAATACGGTACTTAGAGGAAATGACGTATTTTTCTCCTCTCTGCAGCTATTTATGAAGTAAATTAAGAATAATAAGAAATTTCAAGTTTCAAATTAGCTAAAAAGATCTTCCTCTTAAAGCAAGACCCTGCAGATCTATCAATACATACATTTTAGTTCAGCAAAACCCCTGACCATTGGTCAATTATATCGAAATTATGGCTCCTTCCACCCTACCACAAGGGAAGTCGTATGAAATTCTTGTCGAGTGGTGGGATAGTGCAGATTTTAAAGATGGAATAAACCCTCAAGTCTATAAATACTCATTTTGAGAGGAGTTGTGGGGACTAACTTCAGAAGCAAATGTAAGAAATAATAACAGGAAGGCATTTGACACCTCTTAGCTGGATCATCAAAACTGTTACTTAACCTGAGAGCTTAGACTTTAGTTTCTTCTTATGTAAAATAAGATAGTTCAAAGGCAATTTCGTGTAGCCCCTTTAGTCTAAAGCTTTAGAAATATGAGCTAAATAACAGGGCAAACTGCTCTGGTTTCTGGGACTTCCTTCTATTCTGGCTATGTGCCTTTATAATTAGCAAACTAAAGACCAATTAAGGATATCGTACTATGAAACCTATGAAAATTGCAGAGCTGCCACAAAACTTATAGAACTACCTCACTGGTATTATAATTTTTTTCAGTTAATTTATGCAAGTACTGAATTTATTAAGTAACTCATATGCTATACATTACTTTAGGTGCTTTCAGTAAGACAATATTGCAGGGGATTTTTGTTTTCAAGCTGATTATAGTTTGAAAAAATTTGAATTAAACCATTTGTATGTAACCTTACACATCTTGTTTACATGTTCACATGATTATTAAAATACTATGGGGAACTTAACTTTAAATGTCCCCAAAGTTCTCTGAGCTGGGGTCATCTTGAAACTTAGCAAAACCTCCAGAGAACTTTGGTAAGAGTTGGATCTGGTGTCAAAACCCTGAGTTCAGTGAATTGTGCCCTTTGGTTAACCTTCTAGTGAAAAAGGTGCTTGACCATGCATTGCTCATTCTAAAAACTACTCTTCTATGGACTATTTTAAAGGAAATTCTAGTAGATTCTAGAATTTCATATTCATATTCATGGAATGATTGATTCAAAAAGCAAGATTGTTTTTAAAATGATGTGTAATTTTCTTTACATTTTTATCAGGGTAAGATTATTTTTATTTGGTTTGCTTGCTTGTCAAGTCCTTGTGCATGTTGCAGTGTCTAAAGTGGGGAAAGGGTCTTAACTTTGTCAACATTAATTGTTTTGAATGTGAGAACATTTAAATTAGACATTATAAAATGAAAGTAGACTTAATAGTTATATAGATGTACACAGGTACACTATGATCAAGTTACAAAAGCTCGAGAAAGATAATTATTCCAGATTACAAGAAATCTTGGGAAAACTGTGAACAAAGATTTTTTTTCCCCCTATTGCTTTGGTATTTTCAGAATATCCTACACATCATTTACTATAAGTGGCTTTGTTATAAGTTAGAGTTGGTTAGATAAAACATTTGAACTCTTTTCGATTTGGCAATGTGAAGAAGTTGGAGTCCAGTGATTCGTCTTTAGGGCGGTGTTTGGGGAATAACAAAATATTTCAGAATCATTAAGGGTATTCCAAAAGGGAATTTGGGAGTGGTTGAAATGATCTGTGTACTTCTAATAAGGCAGGATGGGAGAGATTAGAGGAGGAAAATGGTTTTAAAATTTCACTTAGAGATGTGTAAACATTATCAGCATCACTATAGGTTCACAATAAAATAAAATAAAAAGGGTAAAAAGATGATGGCTTTATCTGGTTTCTGTTTAATAAAACTAAGAAGGTAAAACAATAAAAACATTCACATGTTACAAAAGTAGAACCATTAATGAGTGATATTGGAGTTCCCTGTTGGTCAAAAATGTGTCTTTTAGGAAAACTTTTAAATAAAGGGTATGTTATATCATTTTAGTGCAAATGGTGACACCACAGATTACTTCTTTAAACAGAATATCATATAGAGAGGATCTAAGGGATGCAGTGTGGAGTCTTGGAAAGAACTCAGAACTGGATTCATAATATGGTGGGCCAGTCACTTGGCTATGTAGTCTTAGGGAATTCTTCAGTTTGTTTCCTTACTTGTAAATTGGGTCATTCTTCTTCCCTCATTGGCTTGTCTATAGAAGGTTCCATGCCCTCCTCTCGCCACATTTTCTAGGTTTTTAGGAAGATTTTGCTACGTACCTGGCTTATTTTCAAGATTGTGCCAATCAGTGAGGGCTAAAGAGCAAAAAGAGGAAAAAAATGTTTAGATGTTATTATTTGCTTTAAGTAATACATGGAAATTTAGACCCCCTCTTCACCTATGCCAAACAAAGAAGGATGCTTTTAACATTGACCACAAATGGGCCTTCACCCCATAGTCTATAAAGAAACTTGTGGGAGGGTTTACAATTCTCGTACAACTGGTTTAAAGACCTATCCAGACATTTTTTGTTACGATTGTGGTTTGAAACTTGCTTTTCATGAAGGCATTTTTCTATGTTCACTTGTTCAAACATTGAATGCACATTATTAAACACTATTCATGTATCTTTATGGCTAACACCATGTTTGCAGTATTGCCTGGTTTGGGATCATAAGCTCAAACGTATATATAAATAGAAGTGAAGCAGGCTCTATCTAATATGAACAACGGATCTGTGTGAATTGGACACTTCAGTCTGGAGGGTAGCCACAAGCAAACAGCTTGTGGTCCCACCAGAATGTGAGTTGCATAGTGCTACAGCTTCCAACTTCTTTGATAGTAGTCAGAAATACAGGCTTTAAATGTGAACTTTCTCTTGATTTTTAAACAGCATACAAACCAAATGAAGCCCATTAGCTGAGGACTTCCAGTGTAATACTTGGATTCCAGTTGCAGATAATGAACTTTTTCACTATCAGTCTTCTAATGTAGAGGTACATAATGTGGGGTCAAATCAAAGTCCAATCACTTACTAGCTGGGTGATATTGGCAAGAACTTCACTTCTCACCTATAAAGTGGACATGGTGATAGCTCTTACAGAGTTTTGGGGTATAGTCAAATGAATTAAAATATATAAACTGCTTAGAATAATGCCTGTGATGTAGTAGGTGCCACTGAAGTGTTTCTTACTATTAGAGTCTCTTTCCTGTTCTCTCACTATGGGATCATATCCCTCTTCCTGTGAGGTCTGGAAAATAAGAAGGAAGTAAAAACAAAACTAACCTTTATTGAGTACCTCTTATGTTCCAGGCATTATGCCAGATGTCATTTTCTCACTTAAACCTCATGTACACTCTCCAGGTATTTTCATGCCTATTTTACAGTAAAGAGAACTGAGCTTCAGTGAAACTAAGTAACTTGACCATAAGAGACTGGGGATTTAAATTTAAGTGGATCTGATTCTCAATGTATCATTTTTATTAGAAAGTTTACCATTTGTTATACCTTAGATCTAAAATGTACCCCCAAAATTTCATGTGTTGAGAGGTGGGTCTTTCAGGAGATGACTGGATCATAGGGTGCTACATTCATCAATGGATTAATTCATGGATCAGTTCATAGTTGAATCCTTTTAGGAAGTGGGGTCCAGTTGGTGGAGGCAGATGACTGGGTGTGTACTTTGGGGGGTATCTCTCTCTCTCTGGTTCCTGCCTTCTCTTTCTGTTTCCTAGCTGCCATGGGTGGAGCAGCTTTTCTCTGCCATGCCCCTCTACCATGCTATTGCTGTCTAGGAGCCATGGACTAAGGCATAGACTGAACCTTCTGAAACCATGAGCCTAAATAAACCTTTCCTCTGCTAAGTTATTGGTGTTATTTTGTCTCAGTGATGGCAAAGTGTCTAATACACTATCCTTGACCCAGGATGATTTATAGAGAATTTGATGCCCGTTAGTATCTCTTTCATAAGGGAATTTATGGAAAATTGCCTTTTAACTGAATCTATTTGGGCGTGATTAAGAAGTGTAATACTCATGAACACACTGTCTCTACCAGGCAAGACTCAGCTCCTTGGGGGAAGGGACTGGATCTTTTCTCTAACTGAAGATACCAGCATAGTCAGTGAGCTTAAATGCTTTCAAAGGAGTGAGGGAGACACAATAAGAGGCTTTTACAGTTTTGGAAGAGCCTGTATGTGACATGGCACAACAAGTCTGCTAGGCCAGGAATTGTCCTTAAATTACTACACCATCAGCTCCCAAATACGTTATAAACGTTGCTTCCCTAATAGTGTTCCTTATGTCATCAGTGAATATAATCAAAGTGGAGAGATGTGTATAAAGGAAAGAAAAAGACAGGGAGAAAAGAATGACAGTGGAAAATATGTTTGTAGAAATAAATAGAGAAGGGCTGTAAAAGCAAAAACCACTGAGCAAACTTTAGATGCACAAAATGATCTTTGGCTTAGATGAACTTCCCAAATCAGGACAGAATCAAGAAGCACATGTAACAGTTTCTTTGGAAAGCCCTTTTCACCTCATAAGGCTTTGCTGAAAACAGCTTTTGCTTTTGGTTGGTGGAATCAAAGAGAATGGAAGTTTATTTAAAAGAATATCTGCCATGATAAATCATACAAAGTCTTTCTCAATTAGTGCTTATGTCACATCCATCTATAATGGTAGCAGAAAAATAGGGAAGTCTTTCTGTTGGCTGGTGAAGTGTTTTTAAAGTGTTTTAATTCCTCTTTCTCTGAGAACTTTGAGCACACACATAACTTGCTAGTCCTTGCCTAAAATATGTTAAGAGTCTGAAATGACAAAAATGTTGAACCAAGTGATTAATAGGTCTGTTTTTAAGAATCCAGTGGGGGAAACACAGTGGAAAACAGAAACTGTACTTCCTACTTTGTCTCTTTATCATTTTATTTTCTGTCTCTTACTAGATTGAGGACTGCCAGGGCAAATGAGCCACCGCCTTGCTGTCCCACTCACTCTCTCCAACTCACTCTCTGCACATGGAGTGGCAGCCCTCTGAGGGCTGCAAAGACCCATCCCTGGGGCCAGGCAGGCTCACAGATGGACCACTGGAGCTAATCCAGGTGCAGAGTGCTGCTGAGCCCATCCATCCAGAGCCAAGGGTCAGCGTCTGAATGAGTGTGCGACAAGTGCTCCTTAAGAGGCCTAGCACAGAGTCCTGTGCTTTGGGGCTGAAGGAGGTCTGACATATTATTTAGCTTCTTTAATTCTCAGTTCCACATCTGTGTAATGAGAATAATCCTAAAACCTACCTCACATTAATGTGATGATTAAATGAGTATATCACACATAAGTGGCTTAGTACAGGGTTTGGCGCATATTCATCAATATCTGCTGCGACCCACATAGTGTAGGGTCTGAAGCCGGGGAGCGCGGCAAAGATGAAGAAAATTGAAAAACAACAAGAAAGAAGGTTACATACTAAGATTTTGCTTGAAAGCTGGGATCAGGTGGAACCATAGCCTGTTGAAAGCTAATGGCTGGCTGGAGCCTAGCGAGTTCTTTATTTATAGTGCAAGACAAACAGGAAGAGAAGGCGGGGTTGCCTACGTGTCCTAGGCTGAACATAGCGTGATTGTCTCCTGATCGTGGCATGTGCAAAAAGGGAAGGAAGAAGAAGGATACAGAATGTAACTGTCTCCTGGGGCTGTGCCATCCAGGGACTACAATCTGTTTGATTATCTAGTCTGTGGAGGAGAAAGGGAGTAGGGACGAGGCAAAGGACAATCTTTAGGCTCGCCCGCGGCAAATATTGTTAATAATAAAATGTTTTAGAGGTGATATTAAACATAAGAACAGATAACTCTATTTGCATTAAAAAATAGCCCATTTAAAAGTGATTTTTCATTCAACACTCTTCAAAATAAGCATCTCTATTCCTGAATAGAAATATCCGTTTTTATTATAGGGCCGTTTTTATCTCTTTACGTAAATTATTCAGACTTCCTAAAATATGTAATATGGTTCTGTTCCTAGGGGGATGGTACAATTAATATAGCAACTACTTGTAGATAAAGCAGTGATCCATTTCACGAATCAAACAAATTTAAAAAATAAGACAAAGAGGGATGCAATTCACATTTAAAGGAAGTACCTTTGTTCCGTATTTACTATTTACATGTACTAGATTGCTTCTCATCTTCAATAAACAAAATACAAAAATGTCAGGCCAGAATAAACATTTTGCAAAGCTGTTTTCCAATTCATACCACAAGGTGTTTTTTGATCAATGGAAGCACCATTATTAATTCTTAGGGACCGTCCTTTGACATTTTCCTGCATGACATTATTGTGGTTAGAAGAGTTATCAGCATTCTAGTGGCAAAGCAAGATTCAGTACTGTGTTGTTCAATTGCACTTCATTTAAAACATTCTATCCCCAACATTTTCCCTTGATAAAGTTAGGATGGGAGAGTATAGAATAGCAAAAGTCCTTAGAACCAGATATGTACTTGAATCCTGAGTATGCCATTTATTATTGAGTTTTGAATGCATTAGTTATTTCAATAATTTCTGGGATCAATGAATGTTTCTCAAATGTTAGCATGGATCTGAATCACCTAGAAAACATGATGAAACACAGACCATGGAGTCTTTTTTTGGTACCGGGCATCAAACTCAGGTCCTTGAGGTTTCGAGGCAGGCGGTGGAACCACTGAGCTAAATCCCTGGCCCAGACCATGGATACCATCACAGATTCTGACTCAGTCTATCTGCTGTTTGACCCAAGAATTTGCATTTAGAGTGAGTTCCTAGGTGATGATGATGATGATGATGATGATACTGATTTGAGGATCTCATTTGTTCATAAAAAATATTATGAGTGGGTAAATAGGTTTAAATGGTAGGTTGTGAATAGCTGTTTAACTATTTGTGGCTGAGTTTCCATAATTATTAATGGAAAAAATTAGGAAAAGCCTTGGATGATTTTCTAGGAACGTTAGAGATATTATGTAAATGTTCCTGGCCCTTAATGGTGGTCAATAAATAGATATTTTTCTCTGAAGTCAGGCAGCCCAGAGTTCAAATTAAAACTCTGCTGATTGCTGACTAAATGATCCATTATACATTCTTAAGATTGTTAAAACATAATTTCTTTGTACAGTGGATAGTATGGACTGAATTTTTCCCTCCTCCCAAATTTAGGTGGAAATCCTAGCCTTCAGTTAATATTTGGAGATGGTGCTTTTGGGAAATAGTTAGAGCTAGATGAAGTTGTAAGGAATTATTCATTCCCTTATGAGAAGAGACAATGTGAACTTTGCCCCTACTATGCAAAGACAGTGAAAATGAGGCCATGTGCAAGCCAAAGAGAATCTTCATCAGGAACCTTCATCTCAGAATTTCCAACTTCCAAGTGTAAGAAATAAATTCTTGTTATTTAAGCTACCTAGTCTATGATATTTTATTATGGTACCCCTTAGCTGACTAATACAGGAGAGAAATCTCTACTCTGTAAATTAGAGATAAAATGAGACCCTGTGTATACAGCTTTCAGAACAGAACTTGATAGCTGTAGTAGGAGGTAGCTAGTAATGAGTGTTAGTATTATTATCTAATAAGGAAAATTATTACTCTGTTCTGTATTCCAATTTTTTTGCAAGATTTCTCCTTCCATTAACTTCACTAAGAATGCTCTATATGTGGATGAGAGTATAGCCCTCTATAGGGAGAGCTAATGCAAGTCACTGCCTTTCATTTTTGTCATTATAGATTAATTTCTGTCCCTGCATCTCGTCTTTGGACCCATACATAATTATATGAGAACAAAAAATGTCATCAAACTTCTTCCTGTTTTCAGCATGTCCAAGAGAATAAGCCATCTTGAGTGGCTCATTTTTGGGAGAAATTGCTTTTTTCAAATCAGTGGTCTCCTGAGTGGTATCTTGGACATATATTTCTCATGAAAGTAACAACTGAAAAGTAGCAACTGTTAACGTTTTCTTGCTGCTGCTATGGTTCATTTTCTTATGTAATTATCCTGAGGTGGGCATTTTTGGAGAGAAGGAAGGGGAGATTTATTTATGAATTGAAAATAGCACTTAATGAACATGACACTTGGTTAAATTGCTTAATGTGGCTGTGGTGAAAATTTTCTCCTGGTTCTCCCTTAATCACTAAAATTTCCCAATTTATAAGTAGATTCTTCAGTGCCTTATGTTTCTACAATTTAAGTACAAAAAAAAGTGAAATCAAGTGGCTTTGGTTATTTTAGCAACTATAATTTTTCATGGTGAATGCCATTATTTGAATCATCTAAACAAGTGAATGTGCTTCTGGTAAGTCACTTTTAGTAGTTTTTATTTTTCTTAAAAAGAGACATTATGTACAGCAGCTGTGGAAAAAGACAGGCTGTTTCGTATAAAGTTAAAGATACATGAACCATATGAATCAGCAATCTCACTAGGTATTTACCAAAGAGAAATGAAAACTGACATTCACAACAAAAAATGATACATAAATGTTTACAACAGTTTTATTCATAATTAATTAAAAATGGAAATAGCTCAAATGTCCCTCAGTGGGTAAATGGAAAAAACAAGCTTTGGTACATCTATATAGTGGACTGCTCCTCAGCAGTGCAAAGGAACAGACTTGAAGTGTGCAACAGCTTGGAAAATCTCAAAGACATTTTGCTGAGTGAAGAGTTATATTACATAGGTTATGTGACATTCTTGAAATGATAAAACCAAAAGAACAAAACAGACCGGTGGTTTTTCAATACTTAAAAGCAGATGGGGAACTAAAAAGTTGTAGCATCCAACAATTTGGAGTTGATGTAACTGTTCTGTATCTGATTGCAGTGGTGGCCCCATGACACTCTATATGCAGTAATAATTATTGAATTATACATCAAAAAGAGTCAATTTTACTGTGTTGATTTTAAAAAGTAATTCTATGGGGTTAGAGTTATATCTCAGTGGTAGAACACTTGCCTAGCATGCTGGAGGCCCTGGGTTTGGTCCCCTGCACCACTCTCCTCCTCCAAAAAAAGCAAAACAAAAAACCCAACAACAGAAAAGCAAAAAAAAAAAAAATTCTAGAAACAATTTGTCTCTTTCAAGACTCTAAATGATTGTCCCAGGGTGGTAGGCAGTGAAGTTTTAAGTGTGCTGAGCCGAATCTATTATGAGATGTTTGCATAAGTAGAAAATGTCAGGAGGGATTTATTTTTTATTGCTGTGCATAATGAAGGGACAGAGGAGGATGGATTCAGTTTTACCCATGATTTAACATGCAGTAACCAAGAATCATAGGGCAATATAACGAGTTAACAGTGCTCATGAATTGCTTTTCAAAAATCTCTAATCCTCACCACTTATTAACTTTCTGATCTCCACCACATTTGAAAAATGAATTGCATTTGGATTTTAAGTCTAAGATGCCCAAAAAGGGAAGCAGTTGGGTCAAAAGTAGGAGTTCACCTTCCTTTATACTGCACATCAGTTATTCATATCCTACCATCTGAAACTAATTTGTTGTACGCAATTTATTCCATAAAGTTGCTGGAATAAACAATACATGCAAAGCTCCTTAGATGTGTATTCAGCAGGGACTTGCTTGGCTGTGTGTGATTTTCAGCTCTCTCAGCACTTTCAGATGTGCCATCCAGCATTCAGATATCATGTGGATTCTCAGAGGGCCTTTTATTTATAAATAAGGATATTCATGTGGATTGTGGTTTGTTATCCATGACATGGGCCACTGTCCCCATTTTCAAGTTGTTCCCAAGTCCAGTTCAGTGGGTAATGGGTAATGGGTAACAGGCCTACTCTGTGCCTCTGTTCCAAATAAGCACAGCAGGATTAGAGATTGTTTAGCTGAACATATGACAAGTTAAAACATTGTGGTTTGTCACTTGCTTCCCTGGAAATGAAAGTCACCTCAGGTGGTGCATTTTCTGCGGTGGTACTTATTTGCTGGTTATGACCAAATTTCACTTCTGTGCTGTGGATGTCAAAGCATTTCACAAAGTTCTTTAAGCCTTTCCACCTTACATCCATAGTACTGCAAGAAGTTTTGTGAGGATTTACCCTCCTATGATAATCTAATCCTTCAACTGTTCTGACAGGAGGCAGAGTTCAGAGGGTAACACAATGGGGAGCAATTATAAAGACAGGTGAAGCTTAACTCACTTGTCCACTGTGTACCTCCTGCTGTGCAACCCAATTGCTAACAGGCCATGAACCAGAATGGGGATTGGAGACCCTTGAAATAGGCATTAATTTGATGAAATTGGCAACAGGATTAACAATCACAAGTTGGAACATAGACTGTGTCACAATTATCAGCATAGACTATCTGATCAGCTATAGAAGCAGGCCCTTATATCACAAAATCATAACTTGGTTAGAAATACCTCTTATTATGATCTGCTAACCCTCATAATCCAAGGTTTTCAGGAGAAAAAAAATTCCTTAAGTGGAATTATTAGGTAAAGCAATAAAAGAGACAACTCCCACTTTATTTCCTCAAATACAAAAAGTACTGGAAAAGCCAAATGGATAAACAGCCCACCTCCTTTTTAAGGTTTCTTCTTCATTCTTTACAGTACTGGCCTCCTATTTCTGACTCAGCTCAAATATAACTTCTTAAGCAGTTTTCTATGACCATCCATTTCTTAAAGTGCTGCAACCTTCCACCACTATAATCACTATCTTATTGCATGTTTTATTTCCTTACCAGCATTTCACATCCTCTGAAATTATTTTCTATTTCTTTTTTTATTGCCCTTTCCCCCCTCCTCCATGAATCCAGTAACTTTGTCTTATCTCTTTAGTACCTAGAACAGTGTGTTGTACCTGAAGGTGCTCTGAAAATATTTCTGAATAGCATGGGGACTTGTGGCTTCCAAGAATGTAAAACCCATGGGAACCATGTGCCAAAATGCAAGTGTGATCCAGAAAATTTCTTCAAAAGAGATAAACCAACTCTTCTTACATATTGTTAAGGGGTAACAACTGTCCTGTGATCTCCTCAGGGTTAGTGGTGCCCCTAATCTATGAAATCCCTCCTGCAATTACTTTTGGTTTATACTTTTCTAGGTAGAAGCTGTTTTAGTGGCTTCTACTTGGTCTTTCCCACTATGATAGCATGCACTCTACAGGCCAGGATATCAATGAGGTGATTTTGTCAGCTGTTAAGTTTGTGTATTCTAATTGTATGTTCTGGAACTGGGGAAATAACCAGTCTAATTTTGGGAATCCACTGGGTTCACTGGGAGATGGACTGGGGCTGAAATTCTATCAATAACCTGACCTCCATAAGCCTATACTCTGATTGGTGGGCAACAGTGAATTTGGGCCTGTTTCTGTAGGAGGTAAATGAGGAGAGAGAGAACTGGGCGGAAAAGAGGAGGGAAAAATAAAGAGGTAAGGCAAATGGGCTGGGGCTTTTATAAGTGGGAGGGGTTTCATAGTTGAAATTGAGAGGCTCAGGAGCAACTGCAAGGGCACTAAGAACAATAGAGGAGATTTTTAGAAGTATTACTAAAGATTATGAATTGGTTTTCATTTGATGCTTTTTGTCAGATATGAATAAAAGTGAGAATTATTTAAAAAATTATTTATGGTCCTTTGCTTATTTTTTTAATGCAGTATTCCACTAGAACTGGGTCATATGGTTTATTGTCAAATTGCATTTAAACTTAATAAAAATTAAATTTATGTCTTACAGCACCTGCAGGAAAGACTACTCAGAGATTCTGCACAGTAGACTTTCTCCCTTTTGGGGTATATTCAGCTCAACCTATGAGAAAATATATGGCATTTGTATAGAATATAGTTATATGGTAAGCACCCACAAAATTGTGTAATTACTTATATCACCATAATGGTCAATCTATGTTAATGCATATTTATTTCAAGATTGTTGCTTCCCTGAAATCTCTTTGATTCCACAGTGAATATTTTTTTTTTCACAGTGAATATTTTAAATTAGGTTTTCAGTCTGCACCCTTTGTTGCAGTAATATATGAGCTCCATTAGAGTTGTGATTTTCTTTTGTTCACTGGTACATCACAAGGCCAACATAGTGCCTGGCACATAATAGGTGTCCAATAAACCTTTAAAAGTGATATAGTAAGTGAAGTAAAATGAGTTGGTCAAACTACCTTAACTCTCCCACTAGAACATGGTAGAAATACAAATGAAGTTAGATTAGTTGAAAGCAGAATTTAACTAAAATGCTATTTTTCAAAGCAATTGCTTTATGGCATTTTTAATAATGATATTTTAGTGGTACTAATGGGAAGTATTCTCTGTTTAAATAGCAATACATATTTAAACCCTGTAAGACCTCAAATTAAATGAAATAGGTAACGATAAACATAGAAAAAGTCTTCTAATTTTTTTCTCAAGATACACGGATGGTAAGCAACTTTTTAGTTGTTTTATTTAGCAAGGAAGGTACCAGTGTATTATAGGGATAAACACAAAACTAGGTTATCTTTGGTTTCAGTGATAAATTCACAAGAGCAGTAGGCTAATGATAGGTGTTTTAGCATCTTGGTATCATCTTGCTTGTAGAAACAATTTTTTTCAGGGGTAAATTAAGAGTTTTTATTTTATCAGATGACCATGAACTTATTATAGCACATCTAACCTAAGGTGTGTACTGGTGCTTGTTTAGATGCTGAAGGCAATGCATTAGGAACTGATGGTGACTGATTCTTAACCAATCAGTTCCTGATGCAGTATCTGCGACATCAAAAACTGTGTAATGATTATATTAAATATCATTTATTTCCAAATACAGCAACTTGTTCTTGTTTGTTCCTTTATATGAAATTTGTGGTTAAGAAACTATAATATTGTGTAATAAAGCAATCCAAAGTTATACTGATGAATATTTCCCCTATTTACTAAGAGAGATATTATAAATATAGATATATAAGACTCAACATAATCATTTATTTCATGAAAAATGAGTATAGATAAGTATTTTTTAGAAAAGGTATTTTAAAAATAGCCTTCTTTAAGCAACTCATTCATTTTTTGTCATGATAATTTATAAAATAATAAATTTCTAAAGTGGATTTTACTAAGATAACTCTAATGTATCATTTAATTTCAGATTCATTGACTAGAATAACCTGCATTTCATTTTGAAGGTAAGTGTTTCTCCATCTCCCAAATTTTAGTGAGGAATAGTTGGTATATAAAAACAACTGTAATTAATGTATATAATTTGGTGAGTTTGAACATATGTACACACTTGCATTATTATCACCTAAATCAATGTAATAAACATATCCATCGTGTCTAAAAGTTTCCTTATCATGTCATTTTTACCTTACCAGAATTCTACTTTATTGAAGAGATAAGGTTAAAATTAGAAGTAGTAGATTTGGAAGGCACATGACACCAAGAAGAATGTATACTCTTAAGTGGAATAAATAGGACACACATGTGTAAATACTGAATAGTTTCTCTGGTGTGAAAAACTGAAAGTGTAAATAAGAATTAAAATGTGTAATAGATAATGTGAAACAGGAAGAAAAGGTCTAAAGGGGAGGAGGAAGTGGTAGGAGTAGGGGAAAGGAAAGAAGGGAAAGGAAAAAATATGAGAAAAGGAAAAAATGGAAATAAAGTCTTTGTAAATAGGGAGGGATGGGAAAGTTGAAGGGGAGTGCAAGGGAATGGGGAAAAAATAAGAACCAAGATACATCATGTACAGGTACAAATTCCCAATGATGAACGTTATCATATTGTATACCTAAAATGTACCAATAAACTTTAAAAAAAGAAAAAAAAAGAATGTAACGATCACTCATACAACTGCAAGAATGTAACTAGTTTTCTACTTTATTGTTTATTTTGCAGGTTAGATTTTGGGGAGCTCTCACTTTAAAATTCTAATAAGTTCTATAGAATTTACCCAAATATAGAGTGAATGAAAGACTGTCACATTACTTAAAAAAATCCTTCATCCTGCTCAATGGAAATGTTGGTTTACATGGGTTATTTTGGACATAAAATTTAGGGAATAATTGAATAAGGAATTTGGAAATAGAATGGAGGTAGAGCTTCTCGTTAGAGATTGTAGATATGAAGACCCAAGAGTCTACTTACTACTTGCCAGGTGGCCTTTATATATATAGATTCCAAATAGGTCCAAGGGTTAAGGTTTTACTATTTTTTTTATAAATAGTGCAAACATGGAGTATATTAAAGTATTTCAAATAAGAACTTGTAGTTTATTGTTTCTCTCTAGAATCTTATGTATAATCAAATATACAAACTCAATTGTTTGCCCAAAATTTCTCTAAGATATATAAGAATATTTGAGTAAAGCCAAAAGATTTGTAAGCATGGTGGTCTTGGGCATCTAAAGACTTACTTTTGGAGAAGAAATGCCAATACAAGGAACAAAAGTGAGCCCATCATGATATCCCCCTAGAGCTACTATGGTTTCTTTGTAGGATAGGTTTTGGTTTTTGCAGTTAGTCAACAGACTAGGGAACTGGTTAACAACTCTAGTAGTAGCTGGGAAATCAGTTGGTATTGTTACATTTGCGCTCTGAAATGGAATATGATTAGGAAATGAAAGGTGGGGAAGAGGATCCCTCAAGATTTGATTGATGCAAATATGCTCTATGCAATTTTCTCCAAGAGATGTAATTTATCAAGAATAACCAGACAGAAGCTCAATTTTTTTCCCCATGACACAATTCTAGGCTTTTTTTTGGGGGGGGGTATCTGGAGTGTGCAGTATAAGACTGTGGCAAGTTTTTAAAGCTCTGAGAACCACAATATGGTGGTTTGGATGGAAGAATATGAGAATGTCATCTTTAACTATAAACTGCTCCAGAGAATCAAGTGGGGAAAGCGGGATTCAAGTGAAAATGTCCTATGGGCCAGTGATTCTAAACTGGGCACATAGTTGACTCATCCAGAGGGTTTATATAAATGCAAATTGCTGTGAGCCATATCTAGAGCTGTTGAATTGGCAGATCTGAGATAGGGCCCCTAAACTGGCATTTTCAACAAGTTTCTTGGTGATTTGGTCCAGGAACTCCAATTTGAGAACCACTGTGCTAGTTTCTCAGAGACTCTGGGGAAACAGGTGATTTTTTAAAAAATTCATTAATTTTATTGGTACATTTTACGTGTACAATATGTTGACATTCATTATTGGGAATTGGTACCTTTACATAATATATTTGGTTCTTATTATTTTCCCCATTCCCCTGCCCTTCCTTCAACCTCTCCACCCCTCCCTATTTACAAAGACTTTGTTACCATTTTTCCTTTTCTCATATTTATTCCTTTCCCTTCTTTCCTTAACCCTGTCTATTTTACTTCCCCTTCCCCTTTGGACCTTTTCTTCCTATTTCACATTATCTATTATACATTTTGATCCTTATTTACACTTTCAGTTTCTCACACCAGAGAAACTATAAATAGAACATGTGTGTCCTATTTATTTCACTTAAAAGTATGGCCTCAATATGCATCCATTTAGCTATAAATGTCTCTACTTTCTCATTCTTTATGGCTGAGTAGTACTCCATTTTATAAAAAAAAATCTTCTTCATCCAGTCTCCAGTTGATGCGCAATTGGTCTGAGAAACAGCTAATCTTAAATAGGACCTTGATAAGTAAGTGTGATGAGTAGAAATGACTCTCAATCAGCTACAACATTCCAAGTACTAGTAGTTAATGTAGATCAGGAATGTGGGTTTTGGACTTCATCATGTTACTATAGGTCTCTTAGAAGTACATTTGAAACTTTCTGTTTTCATTTTTTTTTAACTCCAGAAAAATCATAGAATAGAAGCTCTGTTGTTTTCTGTCAATTAATCATTGTTTGAGTTTTGAAATACAGCAAATATGCCCATAGGTAGTGTAAAATGCTAGGAAAGGAAGAGAATTCAGAGACTGGCCATTTTATAACACAATCCAAAAAATCCAGCTTTCAGTTTGGAGCCATTTTTGGAGAACTGTATAGGTGGAAGGGCATTTCTCAGCAACTGAGGTGTCTATAGTTGAACTAAAAAAGCAAAAGTTCACCCTGTCTAGAGTATTTCTTGAGTTTTTCAGAAAGATCCTCTCAGTATGTTCATGCCAGATGACAAACCATAGGACAGCCTTTTCCATTCCTAGAGTTGAGAAAATTCTTCCCTTTCCCCAAGTTCTTGTCCATTCTTCAAACTGCTATCTCACTGTCAGTCTATACATATGGTCTTCCTGTTATTTGTTCACATCAGTTAACCATTTATATTTACAATGGAGATACTTACAATTAGTTTAACCACCAACACTTCCACTTGACTGAGAGCAGAGATGATTTGTTCATAGCTGCTTTCCCAACACAGAGGCCTTTAACTCACTGGCATTAAGTACTTGTTGAATGGAAAATGAGAAGCAGGTGTATTTTGTGAGGAGCAGAAGTTGAAGCTAGGGTTTCTCCTTGGTCAAGATTGTTGCCTGAGCTTTGCTTCTTCCCTGTCCTTACTCTCTCTGGGTTATGATATTCATTTTTAGCAGAGTGCTGGGTCTGAGTGCAGAAGTTTGTGAGACTAAGGATTAAATACTGCTACAATTTCCAAAGGAGAATGTGGCTATTTAGAAGTCTGGACTTCAAGCAACCTTTTGAAGAATGAACTAGATCAGCTCAAATTTGGTACCTGACAGGGTTACCAAAGCCAGAAATTTTGCTTTCTAATATTTAGACAGTTTGGCCAAGAAATTTCCAGGAGAACTGACCTAAAAGGAGACCTTAGTTGGAGAAACTTTCAGATAGCATGGAAAGCCAGATCAGGAAGAAATAATTGATCTCCAGATTTCTGCCACTCTGGCGGTGGCATGCCTGAGGGGGCACATGCCTGTACCTAAGGAAGAAGCCAGGGATACTTAGAGAACATTAGTACAAGCTCTGGGACCCCAGGTTAATGTGCACTACATGCTGGGGCACTGAGTCAGGTTCAGGAAGTATGTAAAGGGGCAGTCTTTGAATGCTCCTTGTAGGAGGCCCCAAGTAACCAGTAGCTGAGGGAGGAATGTGGCCCCGGTGAATCTTAAAGGAAAAGGCAAGTCCCCCCCAGAGGTCTGACATGAACAACATATAGAGCCTAGGTGAGTTGTAAATCCATGGTCAGACAGGAACACACAGGCTGGAGGGTGAACAGAACATATCATCTTTACTGAGTAGAAAGAGAATTTAGGGTCACAACAACAGCTTAGATTACAGATTCACTAAATATCTAAAGTCCAAGTCTGGATATTGGTAATAAGCTATTCCTTTTTGCTTTGGTTAAAAGGCTGACTGCTTTCACCTTGACCTGCATAGTCTTCATGGCATGGGGAAAAGGGGGTTAACAAATGCTGTGCTATAGGTGCTGGTGATTAAGAAGTTGAGCTAGAACATTGAAGACTTGTTCCTTGTAAGTTTTCATGTAGTGAACAAGACATAGGCTCACTACTAAAGGGGTGAAAACCCTGTTGTACTCCATACTCAGTGAGGACTGGCATAAATGAAACTCAGTTTTATGAACAATATTTTGACTGTCTCATTGACAGAAAGGCCATATCTTTTCCTTATTTTTATGATAATTACTTCCAGGATGAAATTGTGGAATTTTTAAGCTTAAAAAAACAAGGTTAGGGCTGTGGATTTAGCTCAGTGGTTCTGTTGCCTGCCTCGCAAGCGCAAGGACCTGAGTTCGATCCCCGGTACCAAAAAAACCACAAAAACCCCCCAAAAACAAGGTTGTATTAGACAAGAGGGGAGGAGGGTATGAGGGAGAATGTTAGGGAAGATTGATACTAAAAAGGGTGTTATATGCATATATATATAATGAAAAATGAAATTCAATATTCTATAAATTAATATGCACTAATATAAATAAATATACATATTTCCAGAGCACAGTGGTGCAGATCTGTAATCCTAGCATGCTGGGGGGCTGAGGAAGGAGGATCGCAAGTTTGAGCTCAGCCTGGGCAACTTAGTACCTTAGCATGACCCTGTTTCAAAATAATAATAATAAAAAAGACGGGATGGAACTCAGTGCAAAGGCACAAAAGCCCTGAGTTCAATCTTCATAGGCTCTGAATTCAATCATATATATATATATGATTTTTTTAAAAGGAGGGTCTGAGAGTATAGCTCTGTGTTGGAACCCTTGACTATCAAGCTTGCAACCCTAGGTTCAGTTCCCAGAGCCACAAAACAACAAAATAAACAAATGAAAAATTAAGTTAAAATTTAAAAACTATTATTGGGCATGAATAACTTGCTTTGAGTAATAAAACCAAAGACTGGAGTATACATGTGTGAAAAGAGAAGTGATTTAAAGAAAAAAAAAAAAAGAACTCAGTAATTGGTTACCTAAAGGAACTTGGGCTCCTGATTCTTGAGCCAGTTTCTTTTTTGTTTTTTTCATATTAGCTTCTTTTGGTTGGAACATGCCTATTCTGTGGTCTAGCATTCTTAAAGGAAAATTGCAAGGAAGTTATTTGGAATCTACCATAAACATTTTTCTTCAGGGTTTATAAATGATTAGGTTCTGAGAAAAGCCTACTTGATCAAAATATGCTACGGATAAACAGTTCATGCTACTTTTCTAATGAAAACTCCCTAACTGCTTCTCAAGTTACTTAGATTAAAACTCAAAACCTTTATCATGGTCCATTCAGCTACTGCCTCCAAACCTTTTCTTCACTCCACCCCCAGCATTCTTGTTGGGCTAAAACATAGTAATTCTTACTTCTCACTGTACATTAGAATCCCGAGTAGCCCTTAAGTAATGATGCCCAGCTGTATTTCCAGGCACTCTGATTTAGTTCATTTGTGGTGGAGTTTTTGACATTGGGATTTTTAAAAGCTCCTCTGGTTGCTTCATGTGCAGAGGATACTGCCAGCACCTGAAGACAGCAGCTG
The DNA here is from genome assembly GCF_000247695.1 of Heterocephalus glaber. The sequence goes on along the minus strand of NW_004624833.1, from coordinate 5,586,748 downwards.
TATACATATAGAACACCCAAGCCCAATAACAAAAGTTCCTGACACACAGCATGTACTCAACTGCTTAAAACATATTTCTTACTCTGTTGCATTATATTCATCTTCTTTTCTTTTCAAAAAATTTTCATTAGAAGTTGGAATTGGGAATTTTTAAATATTTGAAAAAATGGTTGTTTCAACTAACAGGAGGATATAGATAGCACATGGAAAGTTTCAGCTGTTAGGAGCTCTAATAAGCCCTGAAGATTAACAAGAAGCCCTGGCTTTTGAAATACCATCTTTAATAATTTTGTTATAAAGTGTAATCATACATTTAGTTATAAATTTGACTTATCTGATTTTGTCTTGAATTATCTTGTAAACAAAGAGAAATGGCCTTGATTTTTCACCTCCAGGAATTACATTCTCATTCTTTTTGCAGAAAACGGGGTTTATACCCTCTCCCATGGTCAACAAGAATTAGTTAGCTGCAGCTCAAAGTCTTTTGTCAACCTCAGCCTGAAATATAGCATACTCTAAACTTCCATATTAATCAGGACAGTTGAATATGAAGTATTCATGAAAGGAATGAAAAAGGTGATTAAAAGTGATAATCTGGGGAGTTGAAGTTTGAGGAAGGCCTTGTAGGAGATTATCCCCTTTTGGATTGCTTGGAATTTGATGGAGTAGTACCCACAAAAAAGCAGGAGGAGCTTTCACAGGGAAAACATTTTGAATTCAGCTTCTAAAACCTAAACTCCTTGGTTGTAAGTTTTTACAAAACTAAGTAGAACTGAAGGAGCACCATAAGTAGCAAGTGCATTCAATAAAGGCAATTAATTCCCAAGGCTGATTTCCTTTCTAGTACAACAACACTTTAGAAAAAGACTTTAGTAATATTAAAAAGTGGAGCATGCCACAGTTGCTCTCACTGTTCTTTTTCTTGGTCATGAAATAGAAATTTAGTACTCTAGTTTTGGTTGCCATGCAAGTCATTCAATCCACGAGGGTAAGGAAATTGCTCTGTTTAGCATAATCCCAGAGACCACTGTGAGGGATTATATGAACATCTCACAGTTGCCAGCTGAGATTAAGCCAACTCACAGCCATCCAAGTTAGACCTGCAAGAAAAATTGTGCGAGCAGAGACACATAGGTGCCTTAGGTGGAAGCACCAGGTGTACCAGGTGAACTGACCCTCAAATCTCATGAATATCTCTGCATTTTTCCTGATGAGACAAAACAAGCTACTCTTTTGGCTATACTGAGATTTATTTTAAACAGATCTCTGGCATATGCAGTATTGCTTATTATGTCATAAAAGTGTAATCTTTGTCTTTAGAAAGGATCAATTCTGTTTAATCCTTACATAATAAGAAAAACAAACAAGAAAGAGTATGGGTGAATGTAAAACCAAAGGCTCAATTGAAAACCATTTTTAAACAACCTTTGTAAATAGTTTGGAAGTACTAAAGATATACTTGTGAAGCATTTCCTCAGACAAGAAAACCAGCAATTACATACAGGAAAAAAGTAATGATCATATACTCACCCAATTGACAGTGTGACAATGGAGATCTTTCTATTGGTAGTTTTCATGTCTTCCCTTTTGCCTGTGTTTCTTTATTACAGCTAAGTGGCTTTGGGCCATGAGCCCTTGCTCTTTCGGTGGGTGAGATGATCAATGAAAGGAGGGAAGAGAGGATGCCTTTAGAGGTTCTCCACTATCTGATCAGGTGTCTCAACTTTGCTGAGGATGAGAAACTCCAGGAGAACTTACTCAAATACAGATCCTAGAACCTGCTTCCATATTTGATTCAGTAGGTCCAATTTGGGGGCTGGGATTTGCACTTTGGTGGGGATTTCCCCTTGCCCTTCTCTCTACCTTATATCATACTAGACCATTTCTTCTCTTATATTGTAGATTCCAGCCAAAACAAACTCTTTGAAATTCTAAGAACCTAATGATATGTATTTTGCTCTTGCTCATGCTTGAAAAGGTTTCCTTTTCCTCTAATACATACACACACTCACACGTACACCTCTGTGATGGGTGTACATTGAAAACTATCAGACACTGCCTTCTCTCTCCAGTCTCTTCTCTCTTCAATCCCATTCAGTGTATAGATTCTCTATTTTAACATTTGTTATACACAACGATGTTTTCATGCCTAGTAGTACATGTTGTCTTTTTCACTAGACTGTAAACTTCTACATGTAAGGACCATGCTTATTCATCTTTATATTTTTGGTTATAGCATTGTCAGTATAGCATCTGATACTTAATAAATATTCAATAAAATTTGTTGAACCAAAGAATTCTAGATTCTAGTCCATAACTTATTCATGAATAACTGAAACTGATAGAGTTAGGATAATGATAATTTGATGAATTAGAAAAATGCTTTTTCATGAAAAAGTGTTTGGGTAAATATAAAGTTATAAAACAACTGATACAATACAAGTAAATGTGATCTTGTTCTTCATATGAACTCCTAAGTAAAAGCATAATCATACAGACTACTATGAGGAGCTTAAGTATAATTTTATGTTTATTTTTATACTTTAAAATATGATTTTTAGTTCACAGTTAATAGATTTAAATTTATTTTTAGGAGTCAAAATTCTAAAGATAAAAATAATCATATTTTATCTTAATCTAAAAACAAAGGTCTATTATTTCTCATGTCTTTTCTCTCTTAGTGGGTGGGATAAATCAGACCCAACTTCAAAGCAACATGGATGACGGTTCAGTTTTTTCTTTTCTCTTAGCCTTAGATTTGATTTTTTTCCTTCTCTCTAGAAAGTTTTACACTGAAAAGTGATGGCAAAGAGGTGGCATGAATAAAATGATAATTCTACTGCAGAACATTAGAAAAAAGGAGATCAGAAATAGAGATAGTGTACTGTTTGTTGATTAGGAAGAGGAAACAGCTGTGTATTAAGCCACACCATATGTCATATCATGTTCACAACTGCTAAGAAAAAGTCTCTGATAGAAGCACAGACGTGTATACTTTGCAGCCTTGCCAACCTTACTGGGTTACTGATATGGATGTTTAAAAAAAAGAAGGAAGAAACTTGTGCAAAGTGGTTTTTTATTAACTTAAGTTTTACTAATGTGGACAGATAGCCCATAGGTCAGATAAACTGAAAAATAGTAGCAGAGTAAAATATGAAGGAGTAAGCTGTTGCTAACACTATCTATACATTCTATTCAAATATTCAAGGGATATGACCAAACTCATGGAAAGATGTCTCTATAGATATATTGGAGGGGATTTAAATACATATTTCTGTGATCATAGTTTTATTGGAGATTTTCTATAAATTTGTATTTGGGTGTAAATAAATTCCTATCTAGTCATTGGGTTTGTTTAGATGGTGGTCATTTTAATATTTCCATGAAGACAAGAGATATTTTTTCAAAGTTAGAATTATCTGAATACCTCCTAAAAACTTGGAAGGATTATTCTTCCTGCTGTTAGCTTGGCTATGCAATGGAGATGGGGTGTTGAGAAGTATATGAGCTTTGGAGTGAGGTGGACCTGAGTGTGATTGTTGGTTCTTCCACTTACTGGCTATGGGCTTTAGGGCATATTATTTTATTTATTGGAGCCTTGGTTTCTGTGTTAATACAGTACTTGTGCATAAGATTGTTAATAACTGAGTATGATATGTGTGAGTATCTAGTGCAGAATCTGATACGTATATCCTCAATAAACACTAAATCATTTTATTTTAATTTTGTTACCATGTGTCCTATTATTTTGACAATGTCTAGATTTTAGAAAAAAATATCCAAATTCCACTTTTATTTTTGTGCTTGTGTCTTCATTTTCCTTCTTCTAGAAGTTTTTCAGGTTGACTTTTGTACCTTGTTGGAGTTGCTATTTTATAATTGATATATAGGGGTAGGTTGTGGTATAAGACAAGACAAGAAGTGTCTGTATGTCTGGTTTTAGGGGCTTCTGAATTTGTGTGATTTTTTTGGTTTTTCACAACCTGAAGCATCAAGAGTTGATATAAGCTATATTTATAATTCAGTTTTTTCTTTATAGATTTTAGCACTCCTTCATGAGACAAATTGTTTAGAAATCTAATCCTCCTTTAGGCTTCAGGTCTAAATTCTCAAACATCTCAGGTGCTTGGATACTAAGTACGCTAGTGCTGAAATTGTACTAATTTTGTCACATTTGATTGTCTTTTGCATTCCTCCTTTTAGAAATTAACTCAAAGGCAGAGAATCTATAAAAGCCAATTGAAAAAGTGCTGATGACCAAGAGGACATATCAGAACCCATTCAATGTTCCTTTCTTCCATACTTCAATTTCTTAGCAGTTGTGGTAAGCCTGAATGCTCCCCAATGAACTTCCTCTGTTTGATTTCTGACTTGGAGTCACTAAGCAATATCCCTTTTCAGGCCTGTTTCCTTTTACTTGTCTTCTTTCTGTGATTGAGACTCTGAATCCTCTAAAGTTTGAAACAGAGCCAAATATTATTTATTATTTTTGTAGCCTTGTAGGCATTCAAAAAATGTTTGGCTTTAGATTGGTTTCAATAAAATAGTTGGCTGAAGTTACAAATGAGAATTTTGGCCAGAATTTTGTTAAATACCAGTTTGCAGCTGAATTTTGGTAATGCTGCCCTGAATACATCTATCTTTGTCAATGGATTTGTTTGTTTATCAAGTGCATACTTTCTGGATTTTTGTGGGAAGGGAAGGTCAGACAGAAGAGCATGAGGATTACAAGTGATTACGAATAGAGAAAGGGATTCATGGAGAATGGTGTCTAGAGATAAGGCGTTACAAGAAGGGAGTTTGAGTCATACTGTGGACGTCCAGCTCAAGGTCAAAGCCGGAACTTCCATTGAACTGAGCTTCCCATTGGCATGTTTCCCACATTCTGAATGGTGAAGACATTCTTGAATAGGTAGTCACAATTAACAACAAGCATATTTGTAAATGTTATTGATACAAAGGATGGCTCCCATAAAAAAGGCTTTAGCCTTCTTCAGTTTAAGTGTTTTCAAAGCCATAAAAAGAAGCCAGGTCCACTTCAAGAGATACATTACATTCTTCAAAACTAGGAGCTAAGCAGATAAATAAATAATTTCTTCAAGACAAGTCATTGGCAGGCTGGATAATAATAATGATGGGTAATTAGAAATAAATTATTTGCCATAAGAATAGTCACTAGGGATTGCCTATATATAATTGGGTTACAGCTCTTAAGATTTGGTTTATATCACCTCCCCTTCTTACAAAAGAGAGTGTTTTAACCGTTCTCTTTCTGGAGACCAGAGACATAGCAATAAATAACTTAATTGATATGAGCCATTGATCTGGCTTGGTGGGTTTATAACTATAATTGTTGAATCAGCTTATACCTAACCTTCTTTGGTAGAGTACACCTAGAGTAACAGAAAGTTAGTCCTGGAAATTTTTAGGGGAGTTTGCTTAGAATACATACCTGAGGGTTCTTGCAAGAGAGAAGAAAATTCAGTCTGCAAGCTTGTCCCAGTTTTCTATGAGAATTCTTGGTTTGGGAGGATGGAGGAGATGCTAAAGGCAACAAACACAAGAGTAGATGATGACTAGGTACTTAAAGCAGGTAAACCCTTCAATCTTGATAACAAAATGTTGGAGAAGTTTGCAAAAAGGTTAACTTACCCATTGTCAGATTCTTGGAGCAATAGCCAAGTTTGGGATGTCTTCTGGAATTCTCACTGTGCCTAACTGGGACTCAATGGCTTCTTATTGAGTGCCACGCACGGTCTGGCAGGATTTACATCCTGCAAGTAGGTGGTTATTCAGAAGCTAACGCATCCCCATGATCAAATGGCTAGTAACCCAGCAGAAGGGCTTGACTTCCTATAGAAATCTGTTTTCTCATTTTGAAATGTGATCTCAAAATCAATCTGATGGGATTGTTAGAGGTTTACATAAGACTACTTATGGAAAGTATGTAAAGTGCCCAATAATATCTAGTATGGAACTATACTACTACAAACAATATGAAACACTACTATTAATGAGTGATTACCATATGCCTAGCTTTGTACTAAGAATTCCATGCAGATTATCTTATTTGATCTTGACAATAACCATATCAGAAAGATTCTTAAATCAAATGAAAATGGTAGAATGTCTAATCACAGTATCTTTACATGGAGGTAAGGAAACATGGAGCTCATTTTCTGGAAACAAGTTACAGAGATATGGTGAAAAATAGAGAAAAAACAGGGAGAAATCAGGAGGTGTAGAAATAATTGTTTAACCCTCTGTGAAGAGGAACCTGAGAAAGTTATCAAGTCTGCCCTTGTGAAAGCAGACCTAGAGCTTTGTCAGGCAGCTGCAAGGCTGGTTAGAGATACTTCTGTAAAGAAAAATAAAAAGAAATGTTTTCTATGTCATTTTGGAGGTATTAAGGGGAATTCAGGATCTATTAGAGAACACAGGAGCCCTGTCTAGGAAAGAAAATACATTTGGGAGAGAGAAACTTAAGGGGAGAATATTTGATGGCTAAGGCTTAGGACTCTAAAACAATCTCTTAGGATGAGGTTTGAAGAATTAAATTCCATAGGGTAAGAAATTAGGGCTGTAAGAAAAGGAGAATAAATACTCAGGCTATTCTGATGGTGAGTTTCCATGTATTTGGGGAGGGAATGTCAGTATTCCTCAGAAATACATATTTTTAAACTTACTGATGTAAACATACTTAGGGAAAAATGCAGAAATCATACGTGTGCAGTTTGATGAATTATCACAAAGTGAACACACCCTTGTAACCACCATCCAGGTCAGGAAAGAGAACATTACCATCTCTATAAATGTTTAGTATTCATATTTTTCACATGCTTAGTTTTTAAAATGAATTTGAGCCCTCCTAACATAGATATTGAAAATCAAATGCAACCAGTTAGGATATTTTATGCATCAAGGGAAAAAAGAGGGCTTGTTCTAAAAGAAAAAATGAGTCAGAGAAAACACCTGAAATTAAAAAATTCCATAAAATGAGATATTATAAGGCATAAGTAAAAACTTAAATAATGGATAATTTAATGCACCTCCAAGATGTATTAGAATTGAAAACAGGTTCAAAGAGGAATCCTCATTTTTTAAAAAAGGAATGTGTTGCTTAAAGTCTTTAAGAATATAGTTTTTGGCACTGTTTCAAGCACATTGTGTGCTTAGCAAATATTTGTTGATAATGATGATAATGATAAGTTACCCTTTTATATAACTCATGATGATCCTCCTAGAGCAATAACCTGTGCAAAGAAATATGACTTTAAGTTCTTTTGAAGTTCCTGGTTGGAGCCTCAGGAGAGAGAGTATTCTGTGTATTAGTGATGATGTGTTTTATACATCAACTAAAATTATATTGCATTTTACTTCCATTCTTCTGAACAACCAAACAAAAGATGGAAGAAAGGAAAGAAAATAGGTAACATGATGAAAAATAGAAATAAAGGGGAAAACAAATGCTGAGTTAAAGACACTCAAAAAAGGTCCCTTTGTAGTTACTGCTGCTTCAAGAAATCAATATTACAATTCAGTACAACAATTAGTCATACTTATTAGATCAGATTTCATTATGCACATATTTTATTTTGGTAGATAGTCATTTGTCCTCTGAAGAAGGTTGTCCATAATAGCCACTAATGTGTGGCTAGTCACAAGGACAGAAAAGAAAAAGCCTGCAAAATGGAAAGTTTATCTGTTCTTTTCAGATGGTAATATCCTTAAAGGATTCTTCATTTTCAACCTTGCTAAAGATAAAGTTGAACTGTGATGTGTATATTTGATGATGCATATAAATATGGTGCATTTATTTGTTTATGAGAGCTAAACCAGGCCTGGTCTAAGATGACCCCCACCCCCATGACTCCTGTGGTGCTACAAACATATTAATGGTTTGTTTTGCTTTATTTAATTTTTAAATTGCCAGCAACATTACAAAAGGATAAAGCATCTTTTTTATACTAATGTGTTTGCTTTGTCCTCAGCAATAGAAAGGCATGATTTTAACACTGAGCCATTAGGGAAAAAGTATAAATAGATGTAGAATTCATAAGAACCTTCCCAGATGTCCTCTCTAGCCAGTGGGCTATAATTTAGCAGCTATGATTTGAGTCATCTGTTCATTTGGCTATGACAGATTCAACAATTCTTTCATGCACCTTTTAGAAAAAATATAGGCAATTCAATAACTTCTTTAGGAATAAGTGTCATATGGTGCAAAGAAAACTGAGGTCTAATTTCAAGTTCACCACTAACTAGCTGTAAGACCTTTGGCTGCTTCATCTCTGGGCTTTAAAGTCAGGAAATGGTTAAAATTGGAGCTTTGGGATCAATTAGACCTGGTTCAAGGACCTTATTAAGCCACTAGAAGCTTCAATTTTCTCATCTGTAAAATAGGATCATTAACATTCAACTTCATATACTGTAAAGTTATTTTAAGGACTAAATGGGACTGTGTATATAAAATGCCTACTACACAGATAATGCATAATAAATAAATAACTGAGTTGAAGTGGTAACTATTCTCCTCTCTTTATCTGAATGTTATAAATCTGTGAATGATGGAGCTTCTTAAGTATCTGTCAAGATTGTTTCCAGTTAGGAATTTCAGGTCCTTAAGAGGTAGCACTTGGTAACCAAGCTTTTCTTCTACATAGGTCCTTGGGCACTGGTGTATTTTAGCTATATGTTTATTGAAAACCCCACCATCCTTGAAAGGAGAGGAGGAAATTTGTCACTTGGTCATAAAGGAAAGGACCATGTGGACTTTTCTGTCACAGTCCTTCCAGAGAAGCTATGTGTCAGAAGAAGGTTTAGTGTTCTTGGGATTACTAGGGCTGGTACAAAGGAACATGGCTGGGCCAGGGAAAGAGGATGATCAAAGATGGAAGACAATGTCCTTAGGAGAGACCAAAGGAAGGAAATTATTCCTCCCATCAGCAGCTTCTCTCTTACACTTTCCACATCCATGGTTGCAGTCTAGGGTGGCAAGAAATATCAGCCAGAAGCCTGTCCATTTCTCCCCAAGCAGAATAACAACATATATTTTCTTTAGTTCTTTTTAATTGACTAGTGTTTTCTTAGATATAGGACATAAACAGAAAACAGAATACCTTGCTTGTTTTAAAATTAGGAAATTTAATCCATAGAGGCTTAATTTAAGTAGGTGAATCTGATATTTAAAGTCCAGGTTTCCTGATTCATAGTTCCAGGCTTGTTCCTTCATACTATTTTGTCTCAGATGTTGGGCTGTGTACATTCAGATAATTCCTTTCTTTCTCATTTATGTCTTTCTGAGCTTCAGTTTTTTTATTCATAAAACAGGACTGTATTGTTTTTGTTTTTTTTGGTACCGGGGATCGAACTCAGGACCTTGTGCTTGCCAGGCGCCAGAACCAGTGAGCTAAATCCCCGGCCCCATAAAACAGGACTGTAAAAATAGTTTCACTAGGTTTGTGAGAAAAGGAAATTAGAAAGTGTGTACAGAGTGCTTCATCTAGTAGTAGCTATGAGTTGTTTCTAGCAGTTATACTCCCTCTAGCCTTCCACCTTACCTGGGAGGATACTAAATCCCTATCTTTGCTTTTTATTGTTCCTTCAAAGGAATTCCATGTTTTGCAAGATTTTGTATATTGGATCACATATATCAGCTAATAATTATTTTCTTTTATTATCAAAAGCATTTAAGATTGCCACCAGAACTTCTGATCAGCAACTGCATCAAGATTGAATTGATTTAATTCCAATAAAGGTAAAGAAGGCTGACATTTTGAGATCCTTTTCATCCTCATCTAAGGAAATGTACTTCCTTCAAGGCTTTTAAAGTGTCTAAAACATCTTGTTGATCTCTAGTACTGTCTTTGGAGATTCTGGACATAGTTGAGCTCTTGCTTTTCAATGAACGAGCCAAACCTCATTACTATAATCTGAGTAAGTCTTGTTTTATGTGTGATCTAATTCAATTATTGAATGCTACAATTTTTTCCATCACATCATGGGAAACTGGGGTGGTCCAGAAAAATCAAAGTGAATTAAGAGTGAAACTGCAGATGACTTTTTAACATGCTACTAGAAGTTATTGGTTAATAGGAATACCAATCTTTCAGACCCTACATTTTAGTGTATAAGAATCAAATTTTGTAGTTTATTCATTTCCATTAAAATCTAAGTTCAATTACAATTTTTAATTTTTTTTACACTTTGGCCATGAAATTTTGATAGGATCAAAAAGGAAAATATTTTAATATACAGAAATTTGCTAATTTATAGCCAAATTTAACTATTTTGAGGGCAAAGATGTTGAAAAGGGCAAATTTATATAAAGTCATCACTTATTTTGTCAAGATACGTTACATAAAGAAAAAGTCTTGATTCTTTCAAGTATTACTCGGCCAGGCTAGAATAACTTCATTGTGAGAGCATTTTCATTCTCTGTGTGCAGTCTGAGTGCATATTTTGTGCTCTTAGGAATAACTTTCCAAAGCTGTGTGAAGAATGTAGCAATAAAATCTAATAAGAATTATGGCTCATGACTTGAATGATGTCAGTACCTTTTTAATCCTCCCAAACATAAAAACGTTTTCTATTCTTAAATAAGATTTCTTAGCTCTTTATTTCTAAGGAAATAAGTAGAGCTCTGTAATACCACTGGCAGTGTAAGAGTTAAAGGAAGATGTTTCTTTCCATTATTAATATTTATGTTTATTAGTATCATCACGTTAGAAAATAAATAAATTCTAGACAATAGTTTTATAAATAGATATTATTTCTTCATCTGACTTTTTCATACATTAGATTTGGGTTCAGTATTCCAGTTGTAATCTTTTGTTTTTTTTAAGCCAGTAGCCACAAACTTGAATATGTATCAGTATTGCCTACAGAGCTTGTTAAGGCACATATTGCATTTGGAGTTTCTGATTCAGGAAGCCTGTTGTGAATGAAAGAAACTGAATTTAGAACAGTCCTCAGGTGATTCTGATGACTCTTGTTCAGTAGTTGCACTTTGATAACAACTGCTTTTAAGCCATGTTACAAGCAATCTCCTTAGTTTAGACTTAACCACTTTGAGGCATGTAGTTCCTTTGGTTTAGGTGAAGCCAAAGTTTGATTAAGTTAGCTATCATTTAGTTATTTGGCTAGATTTATTCCAAGCCAAAGAACTGCATGCAGAAAAGCACAGTTGATTAAACAGTTTGATGCTGGAATCTGTCAGACTGAAGAATCTCTACAGGTAAGTGTGTGATTTCTTCAGTGACATCACATTTGCCTGCAGAGATTTTCCAGTCTGCCACTTTGACATTGTATTTAACATGGAAAAGAGTTGTCTTCATTTTACAGTGGTCTTTTTGTTCCTGCTATATTTAAAAATTATATTTATTCAAGATTAAAATAGGATAGGAAGTAGGAGTTATAGTTGGGATTCTAAAAGGAGAATAATGACAATGTATCTAATTCTGTCACATATTTCCATGGATAATAAAGGAAAAGGGTATAAGTGAAGCTATGCAAACCATAACCAGTCACATTTGTGACTATGTTTTAGCCACAATGAAAGAAAACTCATATCCTTAAGTTTCAACCAATTTGGTTTACATGTTAGGCTTAGTAGTTGGTTTCTGCATGTCTTTCTTAATTTATAATTCTACCTAAGTAATCAAAAGAAAAGAGTAGAATGAGGAAGTGTGCTGTTGACTTTTATTTTCCTCGTCTCTCTCAACCTAGTAATTGTTATATGATAAATAACATCACCTGCAGTTAATTTTAAAGTGCTCAATAATGAATTATAATATTTACTTCATATGCTCAATCTAATTTGTGAATATTGTGATATTATATAATTTTTTGTTTACTAGAACATTTTCATTTTTTAGTGTTAACTACATTTATTTTATCATTTCACTAGAATAAGAACTTTGTGTATTTTGTTCCTTGCTGTATCCTAGCTGATAGAATAGTTCCTGGCTCATAATGGCTTAATAAACATTTACTCTTGAAATCAAAATTGATTGATTGAAGACTCTTTTGCAAAATTTTTTTACCAGTAGAAAGGTGATAAAATTTATATAAATGTATGATATTTTTATTGATATCAGAGTGAATACTTAATTTTAGAGAAAATTTAAATATATATAAAATCAATTGTGGTAATAAAGAATATAATCCTATAGTAAAATACATTATAATGGAGTGTTAGTAATTTTCTTAAAATCCAATGATGTTATATTATGCCTTTCAAACATACAGTTTTAGTCATGAGTTTTTTATCCCTTAGTTATATCCAAATTTATGTAGTAATGAATCATAAAATTAGATTTGCTTATGTTTACACAGCACAGTATCTTGATTATCTGTTAATCTACCCTATACACATTCTTGGGCATCAAGATGACTTTAAAAACCTCTTTTCAACTGCATTCTGACTTTTCTAAATAAACCATAAATACAAACAACATTAAATCTCTCATAAGTTTGTAGAGGATATAACAGGTGGCCCTGATCTGATGTGAGTAGAGCTAAAATCATGTGTTGAAATAATTGCAACTTAGAAAGATAGAAAACATCTGGGTTTCAAGAGAGAACATTTCCATCCTTTAAAAACTAGAGAGCTATGTTTTTCTGTATTGTTCTGGGAACGCCATGATCCCCAGTTTGTTCTTCTAAATTCCAAGCAATGAGACTAATATACCTCAGTTATGGAAGAATGTCAGGGCTTCTCAGGCCATCATCCGTTTTCTTTACTCATAGCATGCTTTTTGTTTTATATGTGTTTGCAGGCCATGGTTAATGGTTCTTGTTCTCTCGAAGAAAATGGAATTTATGAATGATGGAATCATAATTGTTCATCCCTTTTTTGTTTCTTTGCTTGTGTGAAGGCATGGTTGGAACAGAGCTTTGGGACAGCCTCATCATTACAGGTGCCTCTGAGGAGGGCTTCTGTTAGTTTAAGCACTTAGTAAAGAAATATCTCTCTATAAATGCAAATATTTGTTTTAAAGGCATCATTTGTAATTAATAAATTAATACATATGAAATTATACCAGGATTTCTAGCAGAAGTTAGAAGTATAAATGAAAAATCAAACAGCAAACATAACATTTTGAGTGATCAGGCCAATATCTCCCCAGTGATTTTCAAACCTGGCTGCACATCAGAAATATGTTGGATTTATGGAACAGATAGATTTCTAAATCCCCACCAAGATCTGCTAAACCTAAACTTCCAAGAGTGGATTTGAGAAATCTCTTTTAAAAAAGGAGAAGGGGGAAGGGAGAGGGGTAAATGGTATGGTTCACAGCAAAACTAAATGGAAAGTTCAGAGAGTTGCTGTATACCCACTAAATGCATATGTAAAACCTCCTTCCACTGTTGACATTCCCTGGCACAGTGGTATATTGTTACGACAGATGAACCTACACTGACACATTATTACTTTAAATCCATGGAGTTCATTCTTAGTGTTTTATATAGGAGTTCGACAAATGTATAATGATATGCATCCAACATTATACTATCAGAGTTCACTGCCCCTCCCAAGTCCTCCATGTTCTGCCTATTCATTCCTCCATTGCCTCTAACTTTTTTTGGTATCAGGGAATCGAACTCAGGACCTCACACTTTCGAGGCAGGTGCCAGAACCACTGAGCTAAATCCCCGGCCCTGCCTCTAACATTTTGGGAGGATACTTTAGTCCTTTCCTAAATGTCATATTGTTGGACTCATATAGTAGTTTAGAGCCTTTTCAGATTGGTTTCTTTCACTTAATAATGTATATTTAATTTTTCCATATCTTTTTATGTCTTGGTAGCTCATTTCTTTTTAGTGATCAGTAGTATTTCTTTGTCTGGATTTATCAGTTTATTTATCCGTTCACCTACTGAATGACATCTGGGTTGCTTCCAAGTTTTGGCAATTATGAAAATACTGCTATAAAAATCTGAGTGTGGGTTTTTGTGTGGATATATTTCCAACTCCTGTGTGTGTGTGTGTATATTTTACACACATAAACATTTAAAGAATATGTTCAGTTTTGTAAGAATCAAACTCTCTTCCAAAATGGCTGTACAGTTTTACTTTTCTACCAGCAACAAATCAGAGTTTCTGTTGCTCCAGATTCTTGTCAGCACTTGGTATTGCCAAGGTTTTATATTTTGCCCATTCTAATAGAAGTTTAGTGGTGTCTCATTGTTGCTTTAATGTGTGATTCCTTAATGACATGTGATGTTGAATATCTTTCATATGATACTTACCATATCTTCTTTGTTGAGGTGTTGATTTAGGTCTTTTGCCCATTTTAAATTGGATTCATTTCCTTATTTTTGAGTTTTAAGGATTCTTTATATATTCTGGATCGCAGTCCTTTATCAGATGTGTCCTTTACAGATATTTTCTCCTATTGTGTGATTTGACATCATTTTTTGAATAGCAGAAATTCTAAATTTTAATGAAGTTTAGCTTATCAATTATTTTTCATGGGTCATGATTTTTGTGTTTTATCTAAAAAGTATTGCCTTACTGAAAGTCATCAAGGTTTTTCCTATATTATATTCTATGAGTTTTAGAAATTTGTATACTATATTTAAGCAATGAACTATTTTGATTGAATTTTTGATAAAGGATATAAGATCTGTGACTAGACTTAATATTTTAAGTGTGGATGTCCATTATTTTTAGCACTATTTCTTGAAAAGATTGTCTTTGCTCCATTGTATTGCTTTTGGTGATTTTTCAAAGATCAAGTGATTAAATTTATGTGGCTCTATACCTGGATATTCCATTCTATTCTATTGTTTGTTTTTTCACCAATATTACATTGTCTTGGTTAGTGTAGCTATACGGTAAGTCTTAGTGTTAGCATAGACAATCTTTTGCCATACCTTTCCTTTCAACCTATATGTGTCTTCATATTTAAAGAGAGTTTCTTGTAGACAACAAATAATTGAGTTATTTTTGATCCAGCCTAACAATCTGTATAATTTAGTTGCAATATATAGACCATTGATGGTTAAAGTTAATATTGTTATAGTTGAATTAATAGTTCTCATATTTGTTATTGTTTTCTAGTCATTACCATTGTTTTTCACTCCTGTTTTCTGTCTTCCACCCTTTTTATTTTATAGTTTGAGTATTTAAATGATTAAATTTTATCTCTTTCTCAGCATATCAATTATACTTCTTCAGTTTTTTTTTTTACTGTTTTTAGTATTTGCTCTAGTTTTGTAACACACATTCACAGCAGATGCAAGTCCAGTTCACACTATGCCTCATAGGTGATACAGGTACTTTATAAAAGCAAAATATGCTTAATTCCTCCATTTTGTCCCTTATATCATTGCTGTTATCCATTTCATTTATACTTAAGCACATGTTAGCCTATATACGTTTATGTGTATACATATATATAAAACATAAATACAGATAATTGCATAAACTATTGCTAATATTTAGAACATGTGTTAAATTAATGAAGCATAAGAAAAATAAGCTTTTATTTTACCTTCACTTATTCCTTTTCTGATGTTCTTTCTTTAAATATACAGATCTGAGTTTCTGACCAAAACAATTTTCCTTTTGTCTGAAAAACTTTTAATATGTCTTGCAAGCAGGCCTATTGACAATAAATTCTCTCAATTTTGTTTGTCTGAGAGAGTCTTTATTTCTCTTTTACATTTGAAAGAATAATTTCACAGGTACAGAATTCTCTGTTGTTGTTTGTCAATAACTAATATATCTCACACCACTCTCTTTTTGCTTGCATAGTTTCCTAGGAGTAGATTCAGTTTTTAGCTTTGCTCATTAGTATGTAAGGTGTCCATGTGTGTGTGTGTGTGTGTGTGTGTGTGTGTGTGTGTGTGTGTGTGTGTTGTGGGTCACTATGATTGGGTCTCCCTAGAGCTTTTAAATTTCAAACTTATACACATTGATTTTCTGGCAATTGGGAGTTTGGGTTTTTCTACCCAGCACAAGTTTCCAAGGAGGTTTCTGCTTTGGTAAGGTGTGATTCTTTCTGTTCTCTTGTCTGTCTGGTTTTGGGAACAGTGGTCTGCACTGTGACCTCAATATTCATTTCTGTTTAAGAATAATTGTTTATTATTCTGTTTGTTCAGCTTTTTACTTATTGTTAGGACAGAGTGGTATGGTGTTAAGCTCCTAATGATCTGGAAACCTGAAGTCTCTGTTTTTTTTTTTTTTGGTACTGGGGATCGAACTCAGGTCCTTGCGCTTGCGCAGCAGGCAGTGAAACCACTGAGCTAAATCCCTGGCCCTGAAGTCTCTATTTTTAAAAACAAGTCTGGTGATTGGATAGGTTTATTGGTCATGGGTTTTTAAACTTTGAAAATCAATGTCATCTTATTTATAAGAAAATGAATGAAATGATACATTTATTAAAAAAAAGAAATTTGAAAAAAGTGGGCTGTACTGGTTGAAGTGTGTTGGTGAGACAGGGATTCAAAGTCTGTCCTCTCAGCCCCTTCTTATGACATTGCCAAACTGCATCTGCAGAGCCCCTCATTTGCCAGTCATACTGGTGACTCCAAATGGGGAATTTCCAGTGATCTTTGCAGCTCTTGGATGGTGGTGTGGAATATGGAGGGTATGTATCTGAGGGGCCAGCCAAGGGAAGGAGGAACAGCACTCAACCAGGAAGTGGTCTCAGATATTTTCCCTGCACTTTGGCATTGGAAAATGAAGGGGGCAGGAAGATGATGCAGTTGTAATTAAAGGTATATATCTGTTTGCTGCACAAAAAGACCATTTTGTAACTTGCCTCCTTTAGATGACACTGTCTGCAGGGTGTTATTTAGTTAACCCAGACTATGGGGATGTTTTAAAGGTGGAGGATTGCCCTGGTGATGAACAAATATGAGAAATAAACTTCCAATGGGGCTGGGTTGCCTGCTGACTGTGATTTCCTGATGATCTATAACAATGGTTATTCACTAACAGCTGGCGCTTGTCTCTCTCAGACAAAGCCACTGGGAAGAGCAGGCGTTCTGATTGGTGAACCAGAACTGTCTCCTTGGTAACCGTTAACTAGCACGTGTTTTATTGTTTCCAACTGCTTTTCCTGGGGTGTTTGCAGGTGGTGGGAGATGCTTTCTTAAAGAGGGGTCATAACCTCTTGAACTTTCAGATGTTGCAACAAATTGGGGAACAAAACTGTTTTTTCTTTCAAATATATTAAGTAAATCTTATTACATAGTATTTTCAAGACAGATTCAGCCCAAGAGTTTTCTTTTTTGCCATCATTTCCAGATGTTATCAATTTAAAAGCCAGAGTTTCACTTTATGTTCACAATCTATAGGAAGGTAGTATAAGTGGTATGTATGGCCCCAGAATATTTTGGCCTTGGAGCATGTATTCTGGGTCTACATTTTACTATAAAATGTGAGATAACACACCCCTCCCCAATGTGAGTGTATTATCTAGTTGGTCTTTTAAGGGTTTATTTTGCCTCTTTGTTAATTAACAATGTTTTTTGCCTTTAATACTAGTTTTCTTTCTCATTTTGAATTCACCAGAAAATTTAGTGTTGCTATAAAATACAAGACTAAATAAGACTTAATCATTAGATTTTCCTTCTGTATTTCTTTGATATATCGTGAAAGGACTGGTTAATTTTCAGATGGATAGCTCCCTCTCCTGTTTGATTTTCAGAATTGCCGGGATCTTTGTCAGCACAGAAGGAAGATGCACTATTTATCACTGAATTTTCTGTCTTTGCTCTATGTAATTACTATCTGTAGAATGGCAAATTCATGAATTAGAATGTGGAAGATACTTCCATTATAATAATTCAGTTTAAAATAAAATAGCCTGTCCTGTTTAAATGGTTGGCAAAAGAAATGGTAACATTCTTTTAAGTTAGTAGTGAACTTTGTCTATAGAAATCTCTGAAAAAAATTGCAGATCTGATCAATCACTTATGTGATCTGCATTTGAAACATCTGGACTTCGGTCAAATAAGTGTTTGGAACTTGATTTGCACAGCATTCAACTAATACTGCAACTCAAAGTCTTCTCTTGAGCCTAGTTTGCAATGTCTTTTCTAGTAAGTGTTTTTCATGGGTTTGCAAACATTCACGTACTGGTAAATTAGTTGTGTAGCATTCAAATTCTCTTCTCTGGGATGTCTGAATTTTTAAAAGTCTTTAAAAATCTTTCTTCCTCAAATATTTTTCCCTTCTTTTTTTGGGTACAATTAATTCACTCAACAAGAGTTAGGGTCATACTTTGAAAATGAACACAAAATATCTAGGGCCTAAATCTATAACCAGAGAAGCAAAAGAGCTAAACTATTTATGATAATGAGGGTACTTAAAGTCCATGTTTCTAGAGACTTAGAAGTGATAAATTTTGACTATGAAGAGGAAAATGTCAATTAACTCAAACTCATTTTTCTCATTTTCCTCAATAACAAGGTGGTGGGAATTCTATAAACCTAATTAAATGAATTTATATTAGGTGAATACTGTTTACACCTCTCCATTTTGCATGTCTCAAGGCCTTTTGAAAGAGAAACCATATTTTACCTCACATACGGTATTACTGTTGGCACTCTGTCACATTTTCATTTTGGGGGTACAAATGAAATTTAAATATCAAAGAATAACTTGATTAATGGAATGAGAATCAGAACATTATTCATTATCAAAATTTGGATACTTTAGGATATATCTGAAAATTTTAAATTACTTCCTTATCTTCAAGTAGATAGAAGAACCAAAGCATAAAGTATTAGATAATAAATCTCATGTGGAATGAGGGATTTTAGACCCAAACTGTAGCACATTTGGTTCAACCTCTTTTTATAGGTGTGACCCTTTCAGGGCTCTCCCAGTGCTTTTTCTGCCCAGGATACAATGTGCATCAGTCAAGGAGTTCTTCCCTAAGGGTGCTTGGCTGTGGCTCTGTAAATGCGGGTTCTATGATTTCTTTCTTTCTGTAAGTGCAGATTCTGGCCTCCATTTTCCAGATTTGCATCCCAGTGACTTATTAGTTGAGTGACTTTGGACTTTGGACTTTTTGCTTTCATGAAATGAAAGTAATAATAGTGCATCTGTCAGAGGTTTAGGACCAATGATATATGTGGCCCAGTGCCTGGAACAAGGTAAACACTCAATAAACATTACTATTATTGTTATTGCTATAATTTTCTGCCTTCTTCTACTGTATGCTCTGTACTTAGTTTATTTTGAAGCATGCAGTAATCATGTTCTAAAACAACTGAAGGTTGTATCTCATTTTCATAGCATTATTCACAATAGCCAAAAGGTAGAAGCTACCCAAGAATACATTGATAGATAAATGGAGAACAAGAATGGTAGTATATACACACAGTGGTATATTATTCAGCCTTATAAAAGGAAAGACATTCTGACACATGCTACAACATGGTTGAAACTTGAAGACATTAGGGTACTGAAGGGTCTAGTGCAATTACAGTATATTAGTTATATTAGCTCTGGACATTTTG
Organism: Heterocephalus glaber; assembly: GCF_000247695.1. Next base: position 5,567,267 of record NW_004624833.1, on the reverse strand, counting down.
ACTCACAGATCCAAGAGCTCTGGGATAGTGCTGTGGGTTAGAACTAGAAAGGTTTTGGTGGATGGCTAAGTACATGATTGTAGTGCTCAAACATCATGTATGTTTTGGTTCTGTTTCCTTCTTCCAGGATTGCTGACTTTCTTCCAGGGAAGGACATAATTCCCACAGCCTTATAGTTTATGAACTTAGATGAAATTTCAGAAGCACTGTTTCCCCAAAGTCACATGAAGAAAACCCTCAGAGAGTCTTAAAAATGCAAATGCATGAAAAGTAAATTTGATTCAGCAAGTTTACTATTAACAAAATCTCTTTGGGGGTGGGACTTGTAAGGCTGGTAGAAAAAAAGCTTAGCAACTGCCCTATTGAACAAAGGAAGCAAGAGACAGGAAAAGAAGGAAAGAGAAGAAAACTGCATTTTGGTTTGGGGTCCCCCCGCCGAGGTTTCTGTTTATTTATTATTACCATAGAGACAAAAAGAAGTATCATATATTAACAGGATAAAAACCAAGAACTGGAAAAGGACTTGTGTTAAATTTGCATTTGATAATTTCTTATAGTCTAGTGTAAAAGCTGTATCCCTTTTATTTCAATTCAAGAATCCCTGTTATATTTTATTAATATTCAGTATCCCTTTAAATTCAGTTCAATAACATTTATTGAATATTTACCTTGTAGTGACGGGCCAGGTATCAGGAAATTACTAGGTTAGGGTTTTAAAAAAAGTTTTAAAAGATGATAAATAATTCAAAACTTTAGAAAACTTTTATTTAATGCTCAAAATAATTATATATATTATGAATCATTACATATATTCATCTTTCCAAATAACATCCCTTTTATGAATATGGGACTGATATGAACTAATATCTGCAGAGGACAGCTCTTCAACTGTATTGTAGGGAGAATGTCATCTTTTTAGACTAGCTGGTAGGAAATATTCACCACACTACTGGATATATTTGCTGAAGCCAGCATCAAAAAGACACAAAAGATATCCTTCTATCAACCTCTCAAAAATAGCAACTAAAATTCTTAGCAATAGGGCAAGATTAAAGTCTGTCATTTTCAAAATTCTACTTACAAATTTTATTTTTAATTTTCTTTGTCCTTTTGAAATAGCAATCAAGAGTTTTGCTCTAAATTTTAGATACTTAAAATAAGCATTGATATACAGTTATTAGCTTATTCAAGGGCACCGTCCCAATCCTAATTTTAACATAATCTTAATAAAAACCCTGGATTTACAAATATGCCAAGAGACTCTTTTATAATCCCAGGAGGTCAACAACAATCTTGAAATCACAAAATATACATAAAGGAAAACATGAGACTTACCAAGGACTACAGCTGTAACAGTGCATGACAAAAGGTATATTTTGGTGACATTATTCAATTCCCTGTCTTTCAGCATCAGGTAACTTTCTCTGAACATCTGAAGGCTTTATACATAAGTGAAATAAAAAGGGGAGTGTTTTTAATATTAGGAGCTATGAAAAGTAAGCAAAACAAAACAAAACGTGTCCTTAGAAACACATCTAACACATCAATGTATTTAATAGAAACATTTCCCTTTTCATTTTCAGTATTTCTAGTTCAATAAGTATTCACCCCTCCAGGATTCTTAATGGAAACATTTTACCCTTTTGAGAGACAGACATCATTAAGTTCACTTTGAAGGGTTCACATTTAGCTTTTTCCCAAAAATGAACTTTTGGTGGCTTTTGAATCCTTTCAAGTCAGGAAACCTTAGAGAGAAACTAAGGGAAGATTAGACCACGGCCTACCTCTTTCAGCCCTTGAGAATTCCCTTTCCAAGTAGTTTCTTAAAGAGTGAGGCTGTGTCAGAACCCCCAGTTCTTCTCCTTAGAAGTTACTAAATCAGCAGAAAGACTGGCAATAATGGCACATGAAATTTAAGTTTTGTATCGGAAACAGACAGGCAGTCTACACTTTTTTATTCACTTGATAGACAGAGCCATTTTGACAGCCCTAACCTTGGAAACCACAGGTCCTGCTGAGCTCAGCAGGAGTCAAACGCTGAGTACCATCTGTCAAAGCTTTATTCCCCCCTCCTTATCCACGCCTTTACTATAAGATGCTAACAAGCGCACTGAATGAAAGTCCCTAACTACAGTTAAACTTGTGTGCATTGTAACGCTGATGTTGGGGTAAAAACTTTACTCTTGGAATCTGCCAAGTTTGAGTGAATTGAATGAATTATTCTATGTTCTTTCTAAATGGATATCTAAAGAAGAACAGTGTAGATTAAGGAACACCATAATCAAACTCCAAATAACTAATGCCCCGAATAAGAAAACTGCATATCATTTTGTATGGTTTTGCCAACTGTGCAGCTGAAATGATGAATGGTTTGGAAAGTTCTCCACAGATAAAAACACAAATTCACTTCTTTCCAAAAATAGAGACTTTGATGAATTGAACTCTTGCTTTGTAAAAGAAATCTCATCCAGAACACACACTCTCTCTCCTGCTTTCTGGCATAATCAATTTTAAAAAATTAACAGGCTCAATCATAATAAAATCAATTAAATCAAGTGAGGTATTGCTCATGCTGCACTTGTGTAAAAGATGGTATATCAATTGAAAAGATAAAGGAGCTAGGAAGGGCATTGTTTTCCGTTAATTGCTACCAAAGTGTTGAATATTTTGTAGAGTAAAAATTTATTTTACATTGCACTTAAAAATTTTGCATGTTTAGTGAATAATTTTAAACATTTGTTAAAATCCTTAAATATAAAGCTTCATTTCTAGCACACACAGCTCATTCAGGATTTTAGAGAACACTTCTATAAATACAGTATTATAAGAAAATGGAAATTTAGAATTTGAAAGTTGAAGAAACAGGTCTTCTAAGAAAAATTATTCCAAATTTTAATTTTGAGTTATTCTCCTTGAAATACTGTAGAAATGTCTTTCTTTTTTTTTTAAGTGTCATCAATGTGTTTTTAATAGTCACATTCAAATCTCTTTACCTACTTAACTTTTGAACATTCCTCCAAATTTCTTCCATCTTAAAAAACAGCAGGCTGATAATGTAAAGTCCCTAAGTCTTTGCTATCTGAAACGACATCTTTCATCCTTCTCTTCTTGGGCTTTCCATGCAGAAATGCCTTTCACCTTGACATTTTCTTCTAATATTTTGTCAGCTCTCCCAAATGGTGAAAAAAATGATTTTATATGTCACAAGAATGTTTTATGTACTGTATAACATCCTACATTACAGCAAATAATTATTATTTAATGTTTAATTGCATTGTCAAGACTTTGTAAAGAATTTAAAAATTAGTCAATGATTGTGTTCACACAAATCTGTACTTTTAACATTTTTCTTAATGTGCCATGGGTATAAATTTTGCAGAGATTTATGAGCCTGTATGTGTAAACAGTTAAATTGCACATCCAGAAGGTGATTTTGTTAAAGTAACTAAGAGATGATTTTTTTGCAGTGTCAAAATTAGTTATCTTATAAGTTCGTTTCCAATATTATAAGATTGGATACTTCCCACCAATTTGCAAGAAGCTTCAGCTGTATATATTTTTATGAACATATGCATAAATACATTTGAAAGAAATCTGAGTAGATGATACTTGAGTTGGTGCTTTGCCCTTCTCTGGGCTTTGCCCTTCATCCTTCTCCAAGTGGGGCTGATCCCATCCAGGAAGCTGCCTTTGCTGTCAGGCAGGGGTCCTGCTCAGTACACAGCACCTCCCCATGCTTCCCCTATGCCTGAAGTCCTTTCTTTTGGGGGCAGGACACAATTTTCACTGCATTGAGAGGGAAAACTCAAAGGCAAATGCCCTGGAGAGAAGGAGCACGTGGGCTTAAATGAATCTTGCTGACAGTTATTCTGAGAGCAAAGAGAAGCGAAGGAAAGAGGGAGGGGAGGGAGCTCCAGATGGGGAAGTAGTGTAGATGGGGCCACACTCAGGCTTCTTCAGGGCATTACCTAAAGAAAGCTTCTGCAAGAGTTCATACAGCAGCCTTGCTTTGCATTATGAATGTGTACTTTCTTGATCCTCGTTGTGTTGTTAGCTGTCAGAATCTCAAGTAAAACAGATATTAAATGTTGTTTAGTATAACCCTTCATTATTGAGGGAATGAAATGGAAATCACTAAAGTCTATACTGTGTTTTATCCAAACCCTGGTTTAAAAACAAACAGGTTTCAATGGGATCCATCTGTATTCAAGTCCCTCCAGAGATATTGCTCTGGTAATTTGACTTAATAAAGCATATCAACAATGTATACTTCTCTATACAGACCAGGCAGCTGAGACCTGAGAACTAACTTCAACAGGTCCTGCCTGGGATCTCCTGATTCCTAGGTCAGGCACTGGGGCAGCACTATCATCCCTTAAATTGTAGCGGATTTTTATTGATTGGTGTGTGTGCTCTAAAAATGACATGTTGCTGTATTTGTTGCACTAATAAATCTTTCTGCCTCCATCAGTCGTCTCTGGGTCTTAAATCTAACATCATCTACAGTGCCCTTCTACAGCACATGCAGGCTTTTGGTGAAAATCTGCAAGGGCCACCACATCAAGCAGCTGTTTTTGTCCCTACTTTGACTATGGGAGATTTCCTCCCATGGTTTAGTTTGTCTCTTGTTGTGGCTTTTATATAGAGCCATACAGATGTGGGATCCAGTATTTGGTTTAACCCAGGCAACAATGTCGACATTATTATCTCTATTTCAAAGAAGTGGAATGTTGTAGGTTCTTGTTTCCTCTTCTGTAAAATGGGGGTGAAAATGTTACTAAAATCAGATAATGAGCAGTGCTGATGAACAGTAGCACTTAGTGAGTGCTTAGTATTTGTTATTATAATACCTGAAGCTCAGAGGCACATTTAAGGATAATTTACAGTAATTGTATTATGTCTCATGATTCCTGTATTTGTCTTCATTTCCTATTCAGAATATTTATTTTCTTTTGAGAAAATAAACTCAATTTAAAATTACTAAAATTTAGAAAACAATCACCTATATTCTATTTATCTTGATACAGAATACAATAGGTTTTACAAGTGTTTTCCATTTTTTTTCAGAAGTGCAACCAACTTTACATAGGTGAGATCATAATGTACCACAACTTACAACCTATTTTTCTGGTATTATACCAGAATTTTTCAGTTCACTGCCAAGTCTTGGTGAATATAATTTAAGATAAGTAAATATTCCATTATTTAATTTGCAATACACTGATGAGAGTTTTCGTTGGCCTAAGTGACTCATTTTATTCCTCATACCATTTTCTTCTTTGGGCACATTTCCTTAGAGCTTGTGTTTTCAGAAGTTAGATTATAAATTAAAATTTGAATATTTTTGTAGTATTTGCTGCTTCTTATTAAATTGTGGCCATGCTTTTCTATATTTATTTTATAAATTTCTTTTTATTGTGTTGGGCTTCCAAACTTATAAAGATGTGTTTTGTTCATAGTCATGGGGATAAGTAACGCAGGACCAAGACTTCAAGCTCTCTTTCTACAACACCAATGATGTCAATGGGAATCAGTTCTCAAAGTTCAGGTGTGGAACAGCCAGCTATTCCAGCAGACCAGGTGAAATAGATAGCTAAAAGCAGAAGAAAGGACAGAAATCTAGGAGTTGGAGGGGCTCTGAGTTTCATTCCTACTACTGCTAATCATTTACTGTTTGACCTTGGTTTTCTCAATTATAATATAGATACATTGATGCTTGTTCATATTTTTTAGAATTTGAGGCTTAGATAATGTGCTCAAGTGCGCTCAGTGCAATATAAATCAGTGCATTGAGGCAGGGCAGCGTCTTGTTCTCAGATCCTGTAGTTCAGTGCTTCTCAGACTTGATTCTGCATATGAATCCTCTGGGAAATCCTGTTAAATTCTGCTTCAGTAGGCTTGGGTAAGCCTGCAATTTTGCATTTGTAACAAAATCCCAGGCCATTCTTATGATGATGCCAGTCTATGCACCATGCTTTGGGAAGCAGCCACTCAGAGTACTGCAGTGACTAAACCAACAGAATAGAGTACCCTACCTACAGAACAGTTCTAATACAAAGGATAAAGATTAATAGTAGTTGGCCACATGCCCCTGTAGTGGTGTTGAAATGCTAAAGGGTGTGACTAGTCTGTTGCAGAGAAGTTATTACCTGATCTTTTTCCTCTTTGGTGGTGAAGCCCAAAATCTAGGAATGTCTCCTTTACTGAGATGTGGTGGGAAGTGGAAAGCAGCAACCTGGAATAGTGGAGTCATGTGGAAAAGCTCTAGCTCTTTGTTATCATGATTTCTCTTATCTGAATGCAAACTCAGGAGAGATCCTTTCCATTCTTTTTACAGTTGGAGAATCTATCTAAGTCCCCTTAAAAGCTAAGAAGATTTTCTAGCAGTATCTTAGAATCCACAATGCTGTGCTACAAATCTTTGCAAACATCTGCTGCATGAAAAGAAACAAGATCCTGCCATGGCCAAGGGCAAGAGGGCAGTTTGAAAATGGGATGTCCAGGCACAGCTCTTCAAAGGCCCTTTCTCTGCAGTAGGCAGCTGGGAAGGTTCCCACACCTGTTCTTACACATTCCTGCTGGCTTCTGTTGTTTGCAGTTGCTGTCAAAGGCTTCCCAGCAGAGGACTGCAACAAGCTTTGTGAGGGAACAAGAAAAGCCAGGAGTGTGGCGATTGGCCTAACAAATGTGAGGATGTTCACCATCCTAGTAGGGATTCTCATTTCCCTTTCACATCACCATGAAGCTAGTGTTAAAATGAAACCTTTTGAGTTTAGGTACTGTGGCTCAGAACAGTCTTTTGATATTCAGGTGAAATAGCCTAGTTTCACCCTTCTAAAACAGAAATGCCATGTGCAGGACTTAGGGATATACAGCCATTAGACCCTGTGGAGTTATTAAGCTGAATAATACACTTTCAAGAAGAAAGAATCCTAGGTAGGAGTAGAGGAAAAGTAGGGGTTTGCATTTGACCTAGGCCTTGAAAGATTAGTCTAGCTTTTGAAGAATTACATAATGGGAGAAAAGCACTTTTATTTTTGCTCTGAATATCTCCTTAGTAGGTTGCTACATACATTTACTTTAATACTACAAGTAACTCTGTTGTTATGTGTTATTACAAGATGGCAGTTTAGGATGTGTGAATAGTTTTTGATAGAAGAAAGACACGGCTTTCTACATTTTTTGTGTTTGTCTTATAAGCAGTGGGCAACAGGATTCATTTGTCTTGAATTAAAAGTTTTTCTTCTTGTTCATTAAAAATCAAAGACTTGGTTTATAATTTAAAGCTCAGAAAATAGCTTCTGGGGTCAGGGATTTAGCTCAGTGGCACCATGCCTGCTTTGAAAGGGCAAGGTCCTGAGTTCGATCCCCAATACCAAAAAAAAAAAAAAAAAAAGAAAAAAAGAAAAGAAAATAGCTTCTGAAATAGAGGACTACTCTCCAGGCAAGATGCTTAGCCAGTAGGTCTAAAAAGATAGCTCAGTAAAAGATATAATTTTGAAATTGCTAAGAGAATAGTGTTTCAAATAAAAGGTGCTGCTTCTCTTTAGCATGAATACTCTTTCATCCTAATGGTGTTAGAGCAAAATAGTTACGGTTTGAATTTCAGAATAAACTTACTTATCAAAAATAATCACATTGGATTTGGTGCTACATACTTGTAATACTGGCACTCTGGAAGGCTGAGGGAAGAAGATAAAAAGTTCTAACCTAGCCTGGGCAACTTAGGGATTTAGTGAGACCTGGTCTTAGAATAAAAAATAAAAAAGAGGGCTGCAGGTATAGTTCAGTGCAAAGATCCTAGGTTCAAAACCCAGTATCACAGGGCTGGGGATTTAGCTCAGTGTTCTGCTGCCTACCTTGCAAGTGCAATGTCCTGAGTTTGATCCTAGGCACAAAAACAAAACAAAACAAAAAACAAAAACAAACCAATATCACAAAAACAAACAAACAAAATCATTCAAAACAAATCAGAGATCCCTAATTTTCTTTACTTCAAAAGTTACTACTATAGACTTAATTAAGCTTTGATTATTGTAAAATATGTTTATACTACTTGGGTTTTGGGCCCTTTTAAAGTCTAAATAGCAGGAAAACAATAATGCAAGCTTATTTAGCTTTATTTAATAAAGTGCAATTTATGTTAGGAACTATATGCATAGTGAATGTGCCTTAAGAAGGAAGCAAAAGATCTTTTTTATTTGTTTAGGTTATTTTTGGTACCGGGGATCAAACTCAGGACCTTGCACTTGCAAGGCAGGCAGTGGAAAAAAAGATCATTTTTGACATGTTTATTCTCTTTTGACCAAGTATAATTGGTCAAAGGATATTTATTAATTTGTTTGGTTCATTTAAGTTTCAGGTATACTTTAAAGTAGAAAAATCTCTTCCATAGATAATTATTTTATTAGAAAACTATAAAATTATGTCTTTAACATTAGAACAGAGTCATTTGGCCACCAAATAAATCATTATTATGTATTTTGAGGTTTTTATTTTATTTTATTTTTTTGGTACCAGGGATAGAACGTGGGTCCTTGCACTTGCGAGGCAAGTGGCAGAACCACTAAGCTAAATCCCTGGCCCATAGGTTTTTAAATTCTTCTGTATTCTTCATTAGAATTATGGTCTTTTAAAGTAACTAATGTGTTATTTTATTGGCTATCAATTGCTAGAAACTAATGTAATGTGTGTTTAAAGGTGTTTATTTAAATAGTATTATTCATGAGTAAGGAAATCTGATTTTCAAAATGGTTAGTTTTAGCTATTGCAGAATCTTGGAAGAATCAGTGGAAAAGTTCCTCTTTACAAAATTTAGAATAAGGAAACTTGCTCATCATGGCACAAAGAGAACATTTAAAGTGCTTAGCATTAAAGCTATGTACCTTAAGGCAGGTATATTTTCATTCATCCACTTCTGTCAGAAGAAATTCTAGAAGTTGTAGTAAGCTGTTTTGCAAGCTTCTTACGAAGGATGTTAATTTGCTTTCACTATTTGGTGAGAGCTATCTCTGCCAGGTTGGTTTTTAACCTGACAGTCATTGGAGGGAGCTCTCTAAGCTTAGGATAATTGGAGGCAATGTCAGAGGAGAGGTGGAATTGTTATTCTTATAAAGGGAACATAAATTGCAAGGCCCTCAAATTCCCTCTTGCCCTTTATAAAGTCAGCTGTAGGTTAGTGACTCCAAACACCTGTCACCTCAGGGAAAGAACTGGTTCATGGGATTGTGAGTCATCTCCTAATATCCAGTTGGAGCAACAGAAAGATCTAGCTATTGCAGACAGAAGCCAAACTCTCTGAGAGAGGTATTTTCCACTGTGAGAGTACTCTTAAAATGATAGCTCTATACTGACAACCTTCAAATGACCTTTTAAATTGTATTTTGGAAGGGCTCTGAAAAGGAATGAATCTTTCATTGTAGAAAAAATTGCCTAAACATAAAACTCAAACCAAATATAGTTTTTTAGTAAAAGTAAAAAACAAATGAGATTAAACTCCACAAACTTATAATTTTAATGTGCTAAGAGCACACATAATTCATTTGTTATGTCATGTAGTAATTGACTCACAGAAACCTTGAAACATGTTCTTTTAGAGGAAAACATTGTTTCATGATATTTATTCAGCCTATAGATTTCTCCCACCCAATTTTTTCCCTGGTAATGTGTACATTGTCATATGCTTCATGGGGTTAAGGATTTCTGGTACATTTTTCATGCCTAAGGAAGCTAACAAAATTATGGCATGATCAAGTTCATAGGTCATGAAATAAATTTATATAGAGAGCCAAGTTTCCAGCTTCAAGTAAATGACTTTATCTGTAATTTGATGCAAGTAAAATGACTGACCTTTCAAACGTTTGTTGGGCTTCAAGTGCCCGGAACAATCAATATGTACATTATTGTTTATATTTTATGCTCCTGATCCCATTAATGTATGCCTATGGAGTGCTGGAACACCATTAATTTCTGATACTTCTGAAGCTATTGGGTAGAATTTATCAAAAAGGAAGGCAGCACATATTGACTTGTGACGGTTTTTGTATTTCTTGAGCTCAATGTTTCATGAGGTGCTTATCCAGTTTTGGTAAGCAAGGCTTTTATTGCTCTGAAGCCTCCTCAATTAAATAATAATGAACAATTTGTTTAAAATGGATCTTTAACTTGCAGACTCATTAATTTCTCTATTATAAGTGTCAGAAGACATGTTCTTAGCAGGAAGATCAGAGAAGTGTGGTGGAGTGGAATGATTTCAGGGTGTGGGAGTTGGAAGAATGCCTGGCTATGTCTCAGACTTTGTGCTCTGTGACTACAGACAGGTCTCTGAATGTCCTTGAATTTCTGGTTCACTGATTATGAAGGACCTGAGGTGAACCAGACAATCACTAAGATCCCTTCAGCTTGGACACTCAATGGACAGTGAAATACCAATAGGCAAATATGTGAGCAGCAGTACAATCCTATCACTAAATGCAAACCAAGGAGTGGGGAAATTCCTTAAACTCCCATCTGAATAAGTAAATAAGGGAAACTTGGATTCCTCCCTATTTGTGTTGAATGTATTGGACTCATTGAGGGTGTCTTCGAGAGAGATATTTGTGAAGGGTATGTGTGCACACACAAATACACCCACAAAAATTATATATGGACCTCACTCTTTGCTATGCATCCACCTTATCCCTATTCTATCCAAAAATGTTCAAAGTGAAGAGTGCCACCTGTTAATTGGGCAGGAATGGGAATGCTGAGTAATTCATTGAAGAAATAGGGTATAGCTATCCACTTCCCTATTAATTAACTCTCTCTTTCTAAGGTTTTATTATTGAAGCATCTAATGATTTAAAATTAACCATCCACAGTCCAATTAAAAATCATGAATTGATGAATTAGTTTCTAAATTTTCTGTGTTATTGACAAGTTGCTGCATCAGTGAAGTTATACGGTATGTCATCCATTATTAACTTAGCTGGCAATAAAAAAGACAAATTAGACCTTTTAAGCAGAAATGATCTCTTACAAAGGCAGCCTTTATAAAGTGGACATGATCTCAATTTTCTCTGAATTTCTGCCCACTTATTTGTTTGGATTTATTCTTGTTTCTCTTAGATTTTATTGATTGTTTAGTAAACACTAACTGATGATAGAAGCTTCTTAATATGAGCAGATAATATATAATCAATGTAATGCAGTTTAAGTGATAAAATACTTTTGCCAGGAATATATGATCAATGAGGACTGGAAATACCTTCATTTAAAAATATTAAAATTCACAATGATATTTTAAAAGGGAAAATCATCTCATCAATATACATAAAGTTAAATGTACTCTTAAGGTAATACATAGCAACCTATAAATAAAATATGCTATTTCTAAAGCACATTTAGGGTAAACATTTAGGAATAGTATAGTATATACTAATGTATATACATAGTATAGTATATACTAATGTATATACTTAGTATATACATTTAGGAATAAATTAGTGTCTTTGAATTGTTGTGTTTTACACTATATTAAGGCAAACAATAATGAATACAATTTAAAAAATTCAAAAATTTAATTCAATAACTGGGGTATAACAGAGGCAAAATGTTCTTACCTTGACTTTTGCAAAACTCCTTATTCTTATTATTATTTACTTCTTCAACCTAAAATAATCATTTGCTTCATATGAAGAATCTTACTTTTCTATCATTATAAGTATGAATTTCCTGTTAACAGCTCTGGTATCTGTTGTACCACAAGATGTACTAGGTGGGAAATGACTTGGGCAAGTTTTTAATACTTCCAGTTGGACACTCCCCTTATCCCACAATCCTTTTGTGTATCTCATTCTCCATTAGAGTTATGTTGTCTTTTTCAAACTTGAAAATTATCAGGCAAGTGTTTTATTTGACTATTTACCTCTTTAGCAAAATTGCTATCATCTCCAACCTTTCAGAAATGTTTATGACAAGGTATTTGCCATTAACTGCTTGTACAAAGATGTTGAAAGCCTCCCAGTTAGATCTGGTATTTGTTAGTAGATAACATTTCCTTGAAAAATTGGAATCTCAGAGGAAATATGTTTTGTTTTTGTATGTTTTTTACTTTTATATAGTGACATATCTTTCTTTCTTTTTTTTTTTTTGTACCGGGGATTGAACTCGGGTCTTTGCGCTTGCGCAGGAGGCGGTGAAACCACTGAGCTAAATCCACGGCCCTATAGTGACATATCTTGAAAGGATTACTATTTTGTACTTAGCAGACCCATGATTAGGACCAGGAAAAAAAGGATATGGTTTTGTGTAAAGTATCTCATATCTTTGCTAGTTGAGATCTGTTTGTCAGATCTGTTAGTGGAAATAAAAAAAATATATGATTGCAGGCTGGAAAGGACATTAAAGATCAAATGATCATATCAATAGATTCAAGAAAAGCTCTTAATACTAAATATTATTCTATGTACTTGTAGAAAGCATATATTAATTCAAATTAACCCCCACAATACTCCTATAAAGCATGTAGTAATATTATTTCTATTTTTAGGCAGGGAAATTGAGGGTCAAGGAGGTAATGAGACTTCCCTAGAGGTAATTATAGTGGCAGAGCCAGAATTTGAGTTTAGGTGGTATGGCCCCAATAAACAGTTCCTTTGTCTTTCAGATCTTTCTCCCTTGTCACTGTATCACCTAATGCCCTATTTGATTTTCTTTGAGGTAGTTTTTGCTAGTTGAAATGATTTTATTTATTTATTTACTTTTTCATTTCTCATTTATTATCTAGTTATACCCCATCTACTCTATTGGATTCTAAATGCCATGAGTATAGGGACTCTCTTTCTTGCTCACTATTATTTTCACCCGGGCCTAGAATATTGGTGCATGGAGAGTTTCTTAAATAAATACTGCATGAACAAAAGAATTAGAGAAAATGAAGCAGGGACAGTGAAAATGGAGGAGGTTGTGGGTGGGGTTGGGCTTGGCTGCCTAGTGAATGTGGTGGGAGGATTCTGGAAGCCAAACTGTTGAGCGGACCAAAGGAAGCAGGCACATCAAGAGTAAGTTCAGTTCTCAAAACAGTTGACAGTAAGGGAAGCAAGGGGCTGAGTAATAGCAATCCTGGTTTTATGCTTTCAACAGAAAACCTAGTAGGAACCTTCCTCCCTTTTAGTTTAAAAATGCCATTACTCTTCTTTAATGATTATGCCATGCAAAGACTCATCTCTGGCTCATTTTTCCATCTACTATTTGATCAGTTTAAAAACTGAAGTGATGGTTTGACCATGGAATTATTGTCCATCTTTGGGTAGGGTGCACCCCAGGCAGTCATTTCCTAGGATCATCTCTGGAGGAGCTGACTTTCCTATTCTGTGGGTCAGAAAGTCTGTAAATACCACCAACTTGCCTTTGAGTCCTGGGAAACATGCCATTTTGTCCTTTTCTACAAACTCTTTGAAGTTGCCAAGAGCACTACAATTGTAATTTCTTTTCCTGAACTTTACACTGAGAGAGACCATACAGAGAAATAGAAAGCATCAACCCAAGTGGCTGTGAACCATCATCATTGTGGACTCTGCCCTACATTGTTAAAAGGAAACACTTCCATTACATAGTCTGGTTCCCAGTGTGTTCAGTAAGCAGCCCTGTGTCCCCTCTGTTGCATTTACTACCATCTAAAGGAGGCTGATGCCAGAAATTTCACATTTAAAAGCTAAATCCCTTAAAGGTGGTTTTGATTAGCTCCCCTCTGGTTTCTCTAATTAGGTGCTGGTATGAAGTCACAGTGGAAGGAACGTCTTATTTTTACAAAGACTGTCTTTATTTTAAGGCCAGTTACTGTACCACTGCTATTTCAGGGAAGAAAATATTGCCCTCTTTTCAACTGTAACAGAATGTGTTGTCTCTTTCTCAGAGTGAATTACAAATAAAGATTCTTTTTGGAATTCTTTTATTGGTCAGTATGTTCTCTTGTTGTTAGAAATTAGAAGGATTAATAATGTAATTAGAGTCAGCATTATAGACCAGACAATTATTAAAGCACAAATTTTGAGCATGAGACCATCTGGTCTTGTGATCCTCAGAGGAGATTCTATAGGACTTTGGGGACAGGCAAGTCTTCCTTGTGAGGACCTTTTCCAGGTGGTGCAGGGTGTTAAGCTCCCTTAGTTCTGGGTTATACCTTCCAGGAACACCTGCCTGTTATTGGGATGACCAAAAACGTCTTCGCATGTTTGTAATAGCTGTATGATTGTTAATATTTCCTTTGGCCATGTCCTGGGTCAGAAATCATAAACACAAAGGCCAATGGGCCCTGAGGCTAGCAGATAACCTGTGTGTTAATCTCTCCTGGTGTAAGGCAATTGGAGTGGTATGGCTGGTGCTTGTGTGAAATGTCCACGATTTGTTTAGGGGTGTTTACAATCAAAGTTTTAATAGCTACCATGGTGCTGCTCAACAATCTTCCTTTGTGCCAAATTTGACTTTAGTCATCATGGTTCCACTGCCATCTATCCCCTTTCTCTTATACCTTGTGATTTAGCCACACTGACTTAGAATATATAAATAAATGGATGAAAATTATCCCACGCCTTTACCTCTATGTAGCTTCTCAGATGTGTCAGGATCACTGCTCCCGTCTCTTGTCTTTAGTTTTTCTGTCTGACCCCTTTTTGTTTTCATCCTCCTGACCCTGTCCTATAACTACCTTCTATACTTCATGTTGTATTAGTGACATTTTTTCCTCTGTTGAGTTGTGAGCTCTTTAAGGATAAGAACTCTTATCTTGTTTTTTCCCTGTATTTCTATTACCTAATATGGTCCTGGCAATAGTGGGCCTGCCATAAATGCGAGTTGATTATATGAACAAATAAATGAAACTTATTTTGTTAACTGATTTCTGAGACATTTATAAGATGGTCATGGATGTTTTAAATTTCCCTTTGGCCACCCCTCCTGTGGATCCTTAGCAGCGTCCCTGGGTTTCCTTTGAGTCCTCTACTAGTGTTGAACCAGGGCTTATTTTCATGTTCTTGCATCTGTTCCATTTGTCCAGTAGTGCCCTGGTTTTGCTAAACTTTTGCAGTAATTTAAAATGGAGATTGTAAAATCTTGCCTTGTGATTTCTCATTGTTGTGGTTTGCAGGAGATCATTTGCTGCTTTCTCAGAAATACTGGGGAGCAGCACCTGTGATTCTTCCATGGTAACATTGTACTCTGTTTCTTGATCCAGTTCATGGCAGGGGACAAGGAACTGCTCCTACTGCAGGCAGATCTACCTCCTTAGTTCTGGAAAGTGATTTTAATGGAACTAGAAACTCATCCCACTTCAAAGTGAAGACTTCTCTTTATGCCTAGAAATCCCTCCTTTGTTCCTCCTTCTCCTGTTTTTCTGCTCTAATTTTAAATCGTTCCTTTGGATTGGGACTATCTGTGAGAAATAAATTTTGTTGATTTTCCATCTTCTTCTTGCCATCTTATTTAGCCATAGAACCTCAAAACAGACAGGAAATATGGTATTCAAAGGTGACAGAGTAAACTCTGTTCCCAGCAGTTTAAGCAACTGGGCCTCCAGGATTTTATGTTGAAAATCTTTTGACTAATGCGTCAAAGATTCCCAGATGCTCGCAACATGACTGTCCTCTTGTTTCCATTCTTATTGTTATTTCATATTTTTAAAGATAAAGAAATATTGTCAATTCACACACTCATTTTTTCTCCTTTCCCTTCTGTGGTCTGCATTTTTGGTTGATTTGTAAGAACACACACTTGACCAGCCGTTTGGTTTCCCACAGCCAATATGCACATGGCCAGCATGTTCCCCTGTGATTTTCAAGGCCTGGTTTTCTTCTGATAAGGTCAGCAGCACACACAGTTTACCCACATCTGCTGTGTTCCTCGAGGTCAATCAAAGTACTCTTCCTTCTGGGACTAATGGGACTTGCCCAGAGAGAAACAATTATTGCACTTGAAAAATCTATTGATTTACGTTGTATAGTTCACCTGGTATATGGGGCTCAGGAACACTTTTTGAAACTCAGAGATCAATTTCAGGGATTTAGAATGAGAAGATACTAGTGAGAACATTCATTTCTGAGTATTTGTTGCTATTGCTATTAGAATTGCAGAATCCTGAAATCAGTTGCCACAAATGTCCACAATGTAGGTTTTCTGACATTTTTTTACTTCATTGGTTTAAATTATAAATTTATGACAATTGTATCTGGCATAGTAATAGATTTAAAAGCAATGCAATTGTGAGTAGTGATAGTGTGATTTTTACTTTTATTTCTTTGCTCTAAAGGCGAGGCCTATTTACATGCCTCTGAATTCTAATCTAGTTGGAAATAGAAGAAGAGGATGATTCTGTGTTGTAGAAAGCAAGAACACTGGGCTGTCAGCTGTTAGGATTCACATCTCATGTGGTTTGTGTCAAGATTTCCCAAAGAAACTTGGAGCCATGACTGCATTCTGTATATCGCCACCCAGAATAAATAAATAAAAGCCTTCAGTGAACTGTCTGAACTTGGGCTCTTTTTTTCAATATATTTTTGTTAGAAAATATTTTTCCCCATAGTAGCAAGCCAATTAGCTGGAGTCCTTGCCTCTTTTTCTCCTTTAGGAATTAGAAAATCTACCTCAAAATTCCAGTCACAACCCTTATCAGTCGTCTCTGTGTTCTGGGTTTACACCTATAGAATTTGAAATGCATTAACCAGCAATATTGTGAAAAAGTGTTCAAAAGTCTAACTCAATATGTGGTACACAGAAGATCCTTAAACTATACTAAATTTCTATCTTTATATTCTGAAAAATTTAATGAACAATTAAGTAGATGCTGAATAAGTCTCAGAGTGATATAATTGATGTTTCACAGAAATACTTATATATGAACATTTTAAAAAATGGTAATGTTTTCTGAGAGTTCAAGAGATGAAAACTCAAAACTAGTTATTCTATATGGGTGGAGAACTAAGGCTCTTCTCTTAAGAGATTTTGCACTGAAGTGTGTATTTCATTGCCTTTTAAATTTTGCTTCTACCAAAGAAGTCGGTGAAATGCTTATTAACTGAGAATCTCAGTCTTATGATCTATGAAACAGGCTTAGTAACTGTGACAATCTCAAAGCATCTGATGATAGTCAAATAAGATAAAGTACAAGGAGAATACAGTGCTTGACATATAGAAAGTATTCAATAAATAGCTCATTAATAGGCTTATAATTATTAGCAAAGCTCCTACCATAAAGATTGCTGCATTTCCACAGGATGAAAGAGATTATTTCTAAATTCACCGTCCCTATAACATATACACTTTTATTTTACACTTGATCTTAGCCAAAAGGCTGAGAAGCTATTATAATTTTGATAAATCTAGATAGGACCAGGACAGTGTTGAAGGCTCCAATTTGGGTCTTAAATAATTTTAAATGACATTGCTTATATGTAAAAGTCTATATTTTAAGATTTCAAAATGGTGAATAGCTCCAGGACAAACACAGAGTAGTATTTAACTATTTCTTTCTTCAAATGGGTATAATTTTGTGACAATTCATCATTTTCAGTTACAGAGAGCCTCAAAACTTTTCAAAGTTATTCTGTTTTTTCCTGGAAATATAATAAAAAATAAATGTGCAGAAATGAATCTGTGTGAATTTTGTCCTCTAAATTGGAGAACATGATGGCTTTAGTTGTTTCCAAGGTAAAAGTGCTGATGCAGGAAAGCCTAATTGATTAGAATGGTATATGGGTTGCCTTGTCAAATCCTTGGAAAATGTATGTTCTTTATGCAAAATTAAATAGGTTGCAAGCTCTTTCTTGTCAAATATCTTTTTTCCCTTTTGCCATTTGTCTCCATGTTTAACTTGTAGAGATGAATCATGAATAGGTAACATTGTGAGATATATGTTGCTGCTTGTGGACAGGAATTAAATTCTGACCATTACTCTCCTTGCTATTTTTGTTTCGTTAATGTCTCTTTTGACATTAGAACATCTCAGCATTTCTTCTTCTGCTGCTATTTTGGTAGTCTGCAGGCTGTGGTTTGGTCCACAGCCACCCCGCCCCTGGCCCTGGCCCCCCTCCAAGATAGGTATTTTCATCATGTGATTGAGCTCCCCTGGTGGACATATTCAGGGTTACCACCCCTTACAGTAGCTGGGAGGCAGACTAGAGCTACCTTCACTCAAAGTGGCTGGTTTTCCACTGCTACATGGACCACACTGAATGAGGCTCTTTAGATGTGGCCAGGTGACCAGCAGGCCTTTTGCTCCCCCTTCATCTCTGTAGCTTTTAGTTAGGTCAGTTCATTTTGCCCATGGGTCGGGGTTCTCTGGTTTTGAATTGACTGCATGTAACAAGTTGGTAGATGTGAAGATGAGGGAAGGGGAAAAACTGAAAATAACTCCTAAGTTTATAGATTGGGTAGTGAGTGGCTGCAGCTGGCAATAACTAAGATAAGGAATGAAGAAGTAGGTTTGGAAAAGTAAGTTCACTTTTGGAGATGACTTGGCCCCACTTTCAGATCATGCTTCAGAAGAGATGCACAAGGGCCTGATGAGTGAAGATCTCAGGCTCCTCATCATTCAGACAGGGAAGGACAGGTGCTCAGGGAAGGGCTGTGCCTTAAAGCCACTTTGAAAATTTCAGTCTGGATACACTGACTCTCAAAACTACTGATGGTGCTCAATAGGACAATATCCCAGAATTTCAGAGTGGGAATTGAGGGATACATTCCCTAAGTTAGCAGTACTATGTCTTATAGTCATATGCAACAGGGAGGTGCTGGCAGGTGGGAGCTTTCCTACTGTGTAGTAGCATAGGTATCTGCATAGCTACATGTGAGCCAGTTCACATGCAGGCCTTGCATGGGACACCTCACAGCAGCTGATACAATTCCTTCCAACACTCTTCACTGAAATAAAAATAAAATACAAACCAGTATATTAATATTGATTAAAATATGGAGTTAGTCATCCTAATCCTCATTAACATACATTTACTAAGCTGCTCCTACTTTCGAGGTATTCAGTTTTGTCATTGTACTGAGTTCCCCTTGAGGTCTTCAGGTGTGACTGATTTTCCTTGACTTTGAACAAAGGTAACTAAGTGGATATTTTGGTGTTGTTCAGTGTGTTAACAAACATTTAACAAGCGAACTTTTAAAAGTCCACTCTCTACATGCATCTTTATCATTAAGGTTCATCTTTAGGTCAGGGTCATGGACCTTGGGATTTTATAATCTCTGTAAAACTTTCTACTATTCCTCTGGACAAAAGCAGGAGAAACTCAAATCTGAATATTCACAGGTCATAAGTGACTGGATTAGGGCTGTTCACCATAACCAGGGTATGCAGAGGGAATTCTCTTGAGTATGGAAAAGTAACACAAGAATGAAGGAGGAATTTCACAATGCTGGCCTGGCATGGAAAACTTTTTCTGAAAAGAAGCTGGGATAGACTTTGAGAAATCCTTTTGTGGATCATCTTTCCTTGGTAGCTAAAGTGGTATTGTTCTCATTCACTAGATAAGGAATTGAATCCTCTGGAGCTTCAGAGAGAGCTTTGGTGGCTTGGCCAACACTATGCAGCACAAAATGGGAGTGGAGGACCAAGGGAAACTGCAGTGTGGATGCATGGTTCTTGCCACCACCTCATTTTGCCATTCATAGAAATACCATCATCAAGAGAAACAGAATGTGGGCTTCCTTAACTCTCTCTAGATTTTGAAGCTCCTGGATTGTGTGGCAACTGCAACATTCCAGAAGAATTCCATTTCAGAGCCCTCAATGAAAGACCAATGAGCAAAACAACAATGTACATTGGTTAAGAGCTCAGCCACCACAGTCAGACAGCCCTGGGTCCAGTGCCTGCCCTGTCACCTTCCACTTTTAGGACCTTGAGATGGATACTTAATGTCTTAAAGCCCTAGATTTCGTATTTGTAGAGTGGGAGAATATATCTACTTGATTTTATTGTTGTGATGGAATAAGTGATCATTTCTGTGAACTGTACCGCACAGGGTTGGACACAGCGATGCCTGGAAATATCAGCTATTATGAATGTTATCAGTTCACACCCAAGAACAGTGAAAATGATGTGCTTATCACAGTCGTTTGGCTTTTGTTCCTAAATATTGAACATGCTCACAGACTTGCAAGGCTTTTCCCACATGTTTTTGTTTTCCTTTCTACATTCCTAGCTATTACTAAGAATGTACACAATGTGAAAAAAGTAAAGTCTCTTTTTCCATTGTCATTTCACTTTCTATTTCTTCTACCTTCTCTTCCCAATGATGGAGATACTCTGTGTGGGAGGGTCTCAGGCACCACACTCACTCTTCTTATTTTTCAATCAAAATGTACCCACAGTTGCCTTTTGCCCAGAGTGTATAGCTTCCTGGTCTTCAGGTTGGATCAACCTCATAAGTGCTTTCTTTGGCCAGCACAGTGATTAATTTTAAAAAATTTAGTTTTAAAAACCAGAAAATTTCACATAAAAGCCAGGAAATCTTGTGTATTATCGAGCCTACCTTTCCCACCAGCAGTCACCAGGTGAATAGCATATGTCCTTTCCAGTCAGGTATGTGCTACTCCAGTTCGATACAGTTCCCACCCATAGCTGAAACCTTAGACCTGGTATGTCATATTATTGACTGCCTCTCTGGGCCCTATAGTCATTTATTTTTGTGATCCAACAAATTTGAAACCCAAAAGGTTCTTACTGGTGGTGTGGCTTAATGCAATACATGATTTTTCCTCATTTCCCACATACTAAGCATTAATATACATGAACTGCCCTTTTCACCCAATTTAAGATAGTAAGTAAACATTCAAGCTGATGCACAGTGGTACTGCCTGACAGTTTAGATTTGGGGATCTACTGTCTTTTCCTGCATCAGTATTTGGGGAATATAAGAATCTGTATCTCACTTTTGCTTTTTGTATTTAAAATGATATAAAAATGATGATATTATAAAGTTTAAAGTTCAGGGCAATACTTGTTAGTCTCATTCAGGGATTTATCCAGATTTAAACTGGAAACTTAAAGAGCATGTGTTAAATGTAAGAAAGATATTATTAAAGACTGAGTCTATAAGAAGAAATATATTTTTAATATTTTAGCTTTTGGAGAATAGAACTACTTAGAGTACACCAGTCTATTGTTCCATTTTTTCCATCTGCATATCTGGTAGAAATCTTTAGGGACACCATGCATATAATATATACTACCTGTATTTTTGTTTATTCGTTTTCCAAGTACGCTTAGAGACAAAACTTTACTCAAACTGAACAAATTTCAGTAGTAGCTTTCTTTAGGGTTTGATGTAAGCTTTTAGGTGAGACTAACGGAAATATTTATTAAGCTCCCAGGTAGGTGCCAGCCTTTTCAGATTTGTCCTGTGAAGTAGGTGTTGTCCCTGCTGAGTGTTCCAATCTGCCTCAGTTCTTTTCTTGGCTTTTCTACTATGGGACCTTGAGGAAGTGACTTTTTTAAGCTTCAGTTTTATCATCTGTAAGATGGTTTGTTGTGAGTGTTACACTAGGAAATAAGTGTTAACAATTCTTGGCATAGAATAAACATGCCACAAACTTCATTGGTTTTTAGAGTAGGGTCCTGAAAGCCTTCAGTTCTTTGGTAGCTTCCTACTCTTCCTCCACATTGGCCTGGGCCTAGCCTCCCAAAGGCAGAACTGAACGCTTCTGTGCTAGGCAACTCCCTCCAGTCTTCACAGACCAACTGCAGAGCTTGCTTGGAAGTGATAATCTGCTTTTCGCCTCTCTGGTTCCATTCTTGTTCTTTGCCTGTCTTACCCTGACCTTCAGCACAGCTTGACTTCTAGTCCATCGCTTCTTCCTTGCTTAACATGAAATTAATTTCCTCCTCTGATACCTTCTCCACAGTTGCCTACATGTTATTTCCCCATAACGTTCAAGTGATTTCATTGAATTTTTAAATGCTTGTGGAAGATGTGGAGCCAACAGTCCTCAGTCTGGTCCAACAGTTTTAATTGGAGTGACTGTGGATTGCGCTGTTAATTAACAGGAATTATTTTTAGATGTGTGTATTCATTAATCCTTTGGAGAACCTCTTCCTTCAGATTTCTTTTTAAAACAGGTTAATTTATGGCCTGGTTAGAATTTACCCCCTTGTCCAGTAGAATCCTTCCGGGGTTGCTCTGTTGCTAGAGAGTCAGGGAGAAGATAGCGTGGACATTGTACCTCAATAGCATACTATCATCCTTCCTGTTGTGTGTGTTCTCCTATGTTGTCTCCCAAAGACAGAACTCCATTCTTCAGAGATTTGCTCCAAATACTCTAATACTAGGAGCTTCCGAGCTCCACAACAGAATCTAGCCCCCAAAATTATTGAACACTTTAAAATGCACAGAGCTGTGTTGTCCTCGAGGAACCAATTTCTCCCTACACTAGGCATTCTGGCACATTTATCCATCTTTAATATCTTGGAGATTGAATCAAACTGAACTTAAAAACACATGTAAAAAATGGGGGCCAGATTATGTCAAGTATATTGCTATATATACATTTAAATATAGATTGATCTTTAAAAATAAAGAGATATCCTTATGATTCTATTTTATATATTGTGATTCCATTTATAGAACATTCCCAAATGAACAAAATTATAGAGATGCAGACAGGACCAGCTGATTAATGTTAGGGACAGGGTGTAACTATAAAAGGGTTGACAGATAAGTTTTTGTGGTTATGGGTCAGCACTATAACTTGATGTTTGATTTGATGGCAGGACTCTTTATATGTGACCAAATTTCATAGAATCAAACTCACAAAAGGGAGGAATAAAGAAAATCCCAGCAAGATATTTATATGTTATAACATAGGTTAACTACATATAAATACTGTACAGTATATAAAATAAAAAATAAAACACGTACTCCTAAGTTATGGAGTAGACTTATTACCTGGTCAGAGAGGGAAATTAACAGTCATTTAATCAAGTTGTATTTACACTTGATGTCAGTTGAAATAAGTTCACTGAAGTCCTCTTTTATTATAGCTTTTAATTTCTATTAGTGAATAATAATGTATTTGAATCCCCATAAATATGTTATGATTTCAGTATCATGCATTTTGCTTTGGGCTTAGTCAATAATCTCATGTGGCTCTCTGCCTATGATCAAGGCATAAAATGTTAACAAAGGGTTATTTTTTACTTTAGAATGGAACAGAGTTTTAATGCATGAATTTAGGAAGGTTCATTCCTGTTGTGAACATTAGCCTCTGTGTAGTTGGTCATCAATAACACAGAATTTATGGGAAATCGCTCTCTCTTTTTTCTTTCCCTTTACCACCATCATCTTACTTCAATAAAACAATTGACTATGATTGATTTTTAGGAGTGGGGGTAACTGAGAAGGCCACCTCTCCTCTTTTGACTCCTGATTTTCTTGATAAGATTAACTCTTTGTACATGCCCAGTTTTAATACATTGTGAGAGGTGTGAGCTTATGTGATTTTCCCTGATTTTTGTATAATGTTCCTCTTGCAAGCAATACTTTTTATCAAATTCCTAGTGCCTTCAAGAGTTAGGATCCTATTTCTCCTGATAGAAAGTGATCTGATAAATAAATAAAATGACAACATTATTAACTCATCTATGGGTAATTCTTAAGCAAGATTACCAGGAAAAAATAAAAGCAACTGTTGCAATAATGTACTCACATGATTCTTATATTTTAAATGCAGCAATTAATCTGGCAAGGTGGCACATGCCTATAATGCCAATACTTGTGAGAGGATTGCAACTTCTAAGCCAGCTTGGGTAACTTGGAAAGATCCTATCTCAAAATAAAAATTAAAAAGGGGCTAGAAAAAATGCCAGCAATTAAATTATTAAATATGTCCAAGAAAAATGTAAATAATTGTACATTAGTATTGAAAAGAAATAGGGGCAATGCTCAACCTAAAGAAATGAATTTCTAAAACACAGTACAATTTCAGTCACTGTGGCACCAGAGAAGAAAAATAATGTTTTAGGGGTGGATATAATTAGGGTCTTTCATACAGTTTGAGTTATAATCAAGCAATTGTCTAAAGAAAATATGAAGCTCCTATTACCTCTATATATTCAATAATATATTGAAATTTAAAAACCTTTGTAAAATAGAATTTGGGACTCTGTTTGCAAATCTTAGCATTCCTACGAGGTTTTAAGTTCTCTGATAGCAGAGGCAATATCTTTTACACGTTGTGTTTTAGTGTCATATGGTAGGTATTTTTCATTCTTGTATGCATATGTTAAATATAATATATTTAACAGTACATATTTAATGAAGGTTAGATTTAATGAGCATATTGATATCTTCAAAAAGTTTAGATGTAAACACAGTATTGAATGGGCTAAAGCAATTAGTATTGCTATATTTATTTTTAGAGCTGATCCTCCTTAACTAATACCACAACCAGCAACAATAAAACATTAATTATGTTACATTTTTATGTTAATATTCTTCAAGAAATCTTTGGCATATTAATGTTAAATATTTAAACATGTATGAAAATTCTTGTATATGTCCATTCTCAAACATGGTTCTTTGCTTAAGAAGACAACATCTGGGGGCCAGGGATTTAGCTCAGTGGTTTTGCTGCCTGCCTTTCGGAAAAAAAAAAAAAAAAAGACAACATCTGTGCCGTGAGGAAAACTAGCCTGTTCTATTATGGATATCCATAGTTATTTTTCAAGAGAAAATTTGACATTACTTTTCAACAAAAGTAACAGATGGCTTATATACAATCCATATCATTGCCCATAATATTTTTACTACATTTCTGGGTTTATATTTCTCAATTTCATATCCAGTAGTAGAAAAAGAATCATGTGCCATGCTATTCTAAAAAATAATCTTAAACTCTGAATTCTAAAATTACAGAAGAAAAGGACTTTAACTTTTGTTTTTCATTTTTATTTTAAAAAGATTCATGTTCCAAAGCAAGGGTCAGAAAACTTGTTCTCAAAAGCGCCAGGCAAAATTATTTTCAGCTTAACAGTGCAAATAGCTAGTTTCTCTTGCAACTACTTAGTGGTACTAAGCAGCCATAGTACTCAATATGAAAGGAAATTGGCATGACTGGATTTAGCCTGTGGTTCTTCATTTGCTTCTCCCCTTATAGACATAGTTATAGGAATGTCAGTCAAGAACTTTTTTTTCTTTGTTTTGTGGAGAAAGCTACTATTATGGAGGAGATTCACCTGGGAGCAATTTTGAGGCTTCAAAATGTTGACAATAACAAAGGAAGAAATTAATAATGAGCTAGTGGTATCTTTAGTGTCAGACACACAGAACTGGCACTAGCTTCCCACAGAAAAACCAAGTCCTCTGATGCCCAAGTGAAAGAATAATCTGTTCATAACCTTGTTTGGTGCTATCAGTTGGTGAACGTCTATTGACTCTCTTCCAAGATGACGTGTGCCTAGCAGATGCTGAAGTACCCGCGTAGAAGCAAAGACTGAGATGTTTATTTTTGATTAGTTACTCATTGCCACCTCTTTGATGCCAAAATGATAAGCATGGACACTCAATTTGTACACCACATAAAGGAAAAAAATAGAAATCCATTCTTCTTCCATTTAAACCAATCTAAATTGATTGCTCTCCTCATCTCACTTTCTCTTGCCTCTCTTAAAGCATAACTTCAGGAGTAAAAGTGTTTTTATATTTTTGCTGAGTTCAAGGATTTAATGTGCTGAGCAACATATCATTCAGGGAGCTGACCTGCAGTTTTTTGATTGATAATGGAAATGTTAATGTATTGTTAGCCCTCTTATTTTTGGCCTAAAGTGAGCTAATAAACAAATCATTACTGGTGTGTGTGTTGTGCTTATAAAATGTTCAGACCAAAAAGGAGGTGTAGAAATTGAAAAATATTGGTCAAGTTAATTATAATATTGGAAAAATGAACTAGATAGAAGTAAAAATCCAGTTTTGTACCCATATGCTGGTAAAATGGACAATGGAATATCCAGTTCCTGGAATGTCTGGAAATGGTACGGTTTGGGTAAGTTTTTTTTTTTGGTAGAAAAATTTTATCTGTTAATGTTTTGTAATTATTAGTGTCATAGTTACTGCTGGGGAACCTAATATTTTTACTGAATGAAACACACCATTTCTCTGGGATTGTTGTCATCTCTCTACCCTGATATCTTATTTTGAGTTATTCTACAGAGTAGGGTCTCACTTACTTTGGCTTCTAGATCTGTGCCCTGCAAGACCCAGGATCCTGTCTGTAGAAGAGTAAGGGACAAAAATGGAAAGGGACTCTGGGTATTGTCCAGGAAATGTCCTGTTATTTCTCACTCACAGGGTGGGTCTATGACTGACATGCATCTTAAAACAGAGATATTAACCAGGTAGGAGCAGGGGAATCAGTGAGGCATTACATATCTGAGGCATTACAATGGTGTGTGGCTTTCTAAAGGGTCACAGTACATAAGCAGAATACAGTGTATCTGTAGCATTAAAAAGTCAAGGAGAAAAAAAAGTGAAGGAGTAGTACTTAGGTAAAAAATTTTACAAACTCTTTAGGGATAATAAGGTTTAAAAGATTGAGAGACATTGCTCTGGAATGAAGAACAAGATGCCGGTGATTTTATCAAGTGAACAATGGACATCCATTTGCTCATGGTTACCTACAAAGCCCCAAGATGATCCTTGTTTGCCTGAATGTGGGCAGCAGGGATGACCTGGTGCCTTAGGCTCTCTTCACAAAAACTCATCTCCTAAGTCCTGCTACATGCAGTTCTGCAGATCCGCTGACCAATTTTGCTATCTTCAGAGGAAAAGACTGGAATTTCTCTTTT
The DNA here is from genome assembly GCF_000247695.1 of Heterocephalus glaber. The sequence goes on along the minus strand of NW_004624833.1, from coordinate 5,540,452 downwards.
CACTGGAATAGTTTAAACTGAAACTCTTTATTAATGTCATAATTCCAAATATCAATCTTCTCTAATAATTCAAAAAGGTAGGGGAAGAGGAAGAAAGTTATCAGCTAGTCTTTCCTGGGTCCCACTATCTCCCTTGGTAAGGACAACTAGTTTAAGTGAAAACTGAGTGCTTCATTGAGGGAATACTCTTAAGTGAAATAAATAGGACACACATGTATAAATACTGAATAGTTTCTCTGGTGTGAGAAACTCAAAGTGTAAATAAGGACTAAATGTATAATAGGTAATGTGAAATAGGAAGAAAAGGGGCAAAGGGGAAGGAAGTGGGAGGGCTAGGGGAAAGGATAGAAGGGAATGGGATTAATATGAGAAAATGGAAAAATAGGAACAAAATCTTTGTAAATAGGGAGGAATGGAGGGCATGAAGGGAGGGCTAGGAATGGGGAAAAAATAAGCACCAAGATGCATTATGTAAAGGTCCAATTCCCAATGAGAAATGTAAGTGTGTTGTATACCTACAATGTACCAATAAAAGAATTTAATAAAAAAAAACAAAACAAAACTGAGTGCTTGGCAGAGCAAGGACATTTTCTGGTGTCAACTTTGTCAGTCACTCTGTCCCCAGCTCTCTCTTTCTGGGGTGAAAACAGAAACCATGCAGTGAGGACCTTGAGCAGCTAATGATCCGAATAGCAGAGTCTGCAGTTGACACATTCCCACTCGAAAACCTCTTTGGAGACAGACTACATGGCAGTTACCAAAAGCATGTCCTCACCTCTATGCTGAGCTCTGTCAGTCAGGAATTCATTCATTTATAAACAGAATCATCTTTCTACAATTGGTAAAATTTGGGAAAGAAACTAAAATCTAACAATCCTTTTTCTTTGCCCTGTGTTTTCACGGTGTAAATCCTAATAGAAAGCTAGAAGATATTTAAAGTCAAGCAGCTATTTATCAGTGCCAAGTTCTGCTCTTGGCTCTGACAAGAGTACAGTCCAGTCTGAATGTGAAGAAGCTAATGGGAGACAGGAAAGTATAAGCCCAATGATAGTAAAAAGCAGAGCTTGAGTGGGTGGTGAGGGAGGCCTAAGTAAAGGACAGTGGGCCATTAAACAAAAGTTGATCTTATCTGATTAAAGGGAGTCAGAGGCTACCTGGAGGAAGTGACATATGAGCCAGCCCAGGAACCAAGCAATAGAATTGGAAGGCAGGACATTGAAAAGTGTGTTCATGAGGAAGGCAAGAATGTGTACAGAGCATGGGGTTGGGAAAGCACCAGGTGTATCATGGAACAAGCACCTGCTTCTCAAAGCAGAACATTGCAGTTGACATTCAAGAGAGCAGTTTCCTCCAGTGGAGGCAGAAGACTCCTCCCAAGAGTGGAGGAAGGATGAAGAGGAGAGCCAGTAGAGGGTGGAGGTTAGACTGTCTCTTAAAAGGCCTGAAACTCATGCTTCAGTGATTCCATATGCATGCATCTGGATTTGAAGAGCTTAGTGAACTGACCCTAGCTTGCAGGGCATACATCTTGGTGTTCATGTGAGACCTGGGACTGGAGGTGTATGCAGGGGAGCCTCAGAGGGAAGGGCCCCACTCTGTCACTGCTAAGAAATTGGTGGGTCTCTACTGAATCCAAGAGGACCTTTTTGATGACATATGTGCAGGTGTGCCTCAGGTTAGATGGACCAAGGGTACAAGCCTGAGGCCTTTGATCTTGGGGGAGAAATTAAAGATTAATTTCCTTGTTTTATTGGGTGATATAGTCATGTTCTGACTTATCTGGGATTCATTTTCCTGATCTGCTGTGTGTGCTGCTCTTTCCAACCCAATATACCCAAGATCCAATTTGAATCTAAAACAATCTTATCCAATAAGCATTTTGAAATGTTTTATTTTTTGGTGCTAGTATGAGGTATAATTTTGATTTATAAATTATAAGATTTCTCATATAAGCTCTTTGCTCCATTGGTCTACAATATATAATCTGAGTCTATATAAGACATATTAAATTTGTAGAACCATAGAATACAAACACTGAAAATGACTCTAGCAACATCTAAACTCAGTTGCTAAAAGGTACCACATTCTAAGTAAGATGCTGGAAATAGACTGAGTGGGTCCAAATCCCATCTCTGCTGCTTGCTAGTTATAGGACTTGGAGCAAGGCCATATTAAATCTCTCTGTGCCTCAACTCCCTTTTTTTTAAAGTGGGGATTAAAATACTCTTGATCTGATTGAGTTGTGAGGATGAAGTGAATTAGTATGCACAGAGCCCTGAGAACAACACCTGCACATAGTAGGTACCACTGGTATGTGTACTGCCATGGCTGGTTCAACTGAATTGTTTTTCAGATGAGAAAATTGAGGTCCAGATTGGTGAACTAACTTGCTAAAGACATTTATTTGCTTGGTAGCAGGGCCCAGAATATAATGTGCTTACTTCCACTCAGGTCAGTGTCTTTCTGTTCCTTTCACTGTCCTCAGCTGATTTAGTTTGCTTTCATTGAAAATTTTAGAATGAAGAAAAGTATGCCAAAAATTTTCAGGTATGTTCAAGGTGGAAAATTCATGTATCTCAGGAAGAAGGATGAGCCTTTCAGAAAGATCTGTGTAAACTGTCCTTAGATGTAGATTAACACTTGTGAAGATTCCCTGAGAGACCTTCACATTAAATTTGTTCTATGCTCTGTGGTTGCTTTTTATCACCTGCCCAAGGCACTTACATCACACCTGCTGGTCTGGATCTCTGGCATATTGAATGAAAATCATACAAGATTCTCCAGGGCCTATGGGAAGAAATAAATTGTAGACTGTTACCTCGAGAATGGAGTCTACATTTCTTCATACTTGTATTTCAGGCACCTAGCACAACAGCTAATAGGGACTCAGTAAATGTCCATTGAGTTGACATGGGACAAAAGAGTGCTCAGTTTGTAATACTGAAGAAAATTCTGCTCATGCAGCTTCATTGTTGCCTACGGGAGATATTCATTTCATATTGTTTCTATTCTGTCCTGGGACTCAAAACAGAATGTCATCATGGGCTCATTCCCGAGTCCCTATGGAAAGCTTCTTAACCTTTTAGAACCATATTTTATCTATCTGTGAAAGAAGAATAATAAGATGCTCAACATCCTTCAGGTAAATGAGCATCTACTAGCTAAATGCTTAACCAGCACAGGTGAAAGTTGCTGGGAAGTGGGGAGTCAGGAAACATATAACAGCAGGGAAACAACATCTAGCCAGCTGCATCTGGGAGCCTGGTGGGGACAAGGAAGTCAGCCTCACCAGAATGTGAGGACATGCACAACTGCAGAGCAAGAGGAGCTCCAGTGGGGGCTTGGGTCCTTCTCAGAGGCTGAGGGAGGCAGGTGACTCAGGAATTCAGGACTTGAAAGAGGCCATATGCTTATTTGCTTTCCTGTGCCAAGATATAGTAGGAGAGCATTTTAGGGCATAGGGACGACAGCTCCAAGCAAAACATCAAGGAAGGATCTCATTCACATTTGTGGGCCACCACAGCAGGCCCCCAGTGGCATTCCATGCTAATGTTCTACCCTTTTAACGCGCGCGTGCGTGTGTGTGTGTGTGTGTGTACATACACATACAAGGTGGGCATTTATTTTCTGATTTGTGTTTCTATTTTTTCATGATAAAAATGTCTTTTCATTAATGAAATGAGTTTTGACAGTTTTTTAATTTTTTATTTTTAGGTACCGGGGATTGAACTTGGGACCTTGTGCTTGTGAGGCAGGTGGTGGAACCACTGAGTTAAATACCCAGGCCTTTGACAGTTTTTTTTAATTGAAAAAATACTAAAAGCCAGAATAAAAAAAAATCCTCTTAAATAGGGAAAAAAAGTTGGTGTATTAAGCATCATGATAAAAAAATGTATTTGTCTGTGAAATCCCCAAACCTGTGACTCACTGTGGAAGCGGCTCATCTGGGCTTCAGTAAGCACACACAAGTGAAGCTGTGCTTTTGCTTTAATTACAGATTTAAAGCAATAAGAGGTTCTTCAAGGAGCTGTTCTGAGTTTGGAGTTCAACGTCAACAGTAGAATTTGTGTTCTGATGCCAGGGGCAGGGAGATGGCAGAGAAGCTGCTCTTGGGACATTTATGCTGTTCAGTATTCTATATCAATACTAAGAACATACTATAAGCAGTAGTAGAACTGCACAAGCAGCAACAGCAATGACAAGCCTTGAGTCTTTTGAAGCATGTTTTTAAATACCTAAGAACACAATTAGCTGGCTGAGAAAAGACTTTTTCTTTCTTAATGTAAACTTGAGGTGCTCTCCTTGCCACGTACAAAATGTGGAATTACATGTACCCTTCCTCCCTTGCCTAGGCTGGATTATGTGTCCCTGAATAACTGGAAGCTTCACTTTAATTTTTCCTTGGTATATTCTTAAGAAATATGATTCATAACAATGTCGCCATGGGATAAGATACATAATTTATAGCTAATATACATTGCTTGCCTGAGAGAAATTTCAAAGTGATCCTTGTCTTTCTTTGACTTGCATATGGGCCACAGAGAAAAGAACACTTAGTCTTATTCTGGCAACTCTCAAATGTGCTTTATAGAATTCTAGCTGGAAACAAATGTAGAAGTTTCCCAATCACAGCTGGATAAAGGGCAATATGTCAAATAATAATGACATTTATAATAGTCATTGGTGGAGTGTCTTCTGAAACAGCGTTAAGAACTATATATGTCTTTATTTTTATGGCTCATAATCATCCTGCAGGGTGGATAAATTATCTTTGTTTAAAAATGAAGTAATTGAGGCTCAACAAGATATTACTTTGCCCAAATTTACCTAACATGAAGTTGCTAAGCTAGAACTTTAGGCCTGTGCTAATTGTTTGTAATATGGGTTTTATACAAATAACAGCTATCATTTATCTAGGTATTACTGTTCTCCAAACACTGTGCTAACAACTCTTTATGTGTATTAAATTGTTACTTAATCTTATAATAATTCTATGATGTATGTCTGCATGCATTATTAGTGTTTTTGTTATTATTATTCCCACTATGTAGAAAGGGAAGCTGAGGATAAGCAAGGCTAGATTATTTATCTGGAGTCATAGTTAATGAAATATAGAGTTGGGTTCAGGACCAGTCTATCTAATGGCCCCAGGACCCATGTACTTTACCACTGTATTAAGCTGCCTCCCCAAATTACCAGCTTCTGGTGAAAGGGATTTATGTCACATTATGTCTTGACAAGCTCCTAGGTCATTTAAGATCAGAGAAGAGGAAGATCACCTAACAATTTCCAAAAAAGTGAGGATTTGGAATTTGTGGAAATGGGTTCTGTGGATACACAGGATTGGTGATAGGCAAGAATTTTTTTTGCCTCAGTTGCAAAAAACTAGCATTGTATTGCAGTTAAATGAAAGTAGGAAAGAAGCTATTCTTGAGTACCCATATGATTCATACAAATTAAAGATCTGTATCAAAGTGAACTGAAACAATAGAAGGGAGAGATCCTGGTGTCTAGAAATCTCAAGCATTTCTGAACAGGTGAGAGACCCTTGGACTGATGAAAGTGTGATGAATCAAATCCAGAGATAGGTGATTTATTCTACGGATGGGAAACATCATTATCATCTGACACCTTGTTACAAACAGATTTAGGAACCTACTGAAACAGTGTCTCTGTGCTGAGGCTGAGAAATCTGGGTTCTACATGAATGCTAAATCTGAGCAGCGCTATAGTCCAGTCTTCTTCCCAAGTCCCATTTAGTGTCAGTCCTAGGTGTGCTCCCTGCTTCAGGACACCACCCCACCCTGATGCCAGGCGCTGGACACTCGTCAGTCATTTGGCACTGGAACCTGGTGCTCTGGGCCATGACTCTTCCCTTTTACTTTCTGTAACTACTCAATAGTTGTTACAGAAGTTTCTGCTGAAGCTTCCTTAGGAGACAGCCTTACATTCCACATGTGTAGATGCCAATCAGAGGGTGACAAATCACATTTATTTTAGATACATGAAGAAGAATTGGGGTGACAGTTTACATTTATTTCGGGCACATAAGGAAGAATTGATTGTGATTTTGAAAACATCTCTATGTTGAACTTTCTTGTAACACTTTTTTTTCTATAAAATAGGAAGGAGGGAAGCCTACTATAGACAGAACCCAGTGGCTCTGGATTTTAAGAGAAAATAAAAGAGCTTAAAGAAATAGTATGAAGCAGCTAAGGGCAAGTGCTTGAATTTCTCACCTAAAGAGAAAGAAGTTTTGTGTCTGTTCTGATATGAATGAATGTGTTTGATGTGCTGCGTGGCCAGAAGATTTGACCTAACATATCAAAGGTACTTTTAATTTGTGTTGGCTTAGAGAGTACTCAAAGGGTAATCTGGCAGAACCTAGGAAGGTGATATTCTTAATATCTTTTTCAAAATTCCTGAGAAGCTATCATTAGAGATGTGTTGCTCATGGCTAAATATTTCAGCCAGAGTCTTTTCTAATGAGGCTGGGGCAGATAAAACCTATTGGCATTCAGATTCCAAGGTGAGGTGGGATCCTGCAGAGCTGAGTATGTGGGGTGATGATGGTTTGATACTGGGATGGAAAGAAAGTATGCAGAAAGGAAAAGATAACTTTTAAAAAAGTTTACCTTAATGAAACCATCACTTTCCTTAACACCATTTGAAGTCCTAGGTAACCACTCTACAGCCATCTTTGAGAGTTATCAAGCCTGCCTTCATCAAATACCCTTGGTCAGGGAACTGTGAACATAGAACACAATTGGCTCCTTTTCCTTTGGTCTGTAACTGGGGAATGGGAAGTTTTTGTTTTTGTTTTTTTACTAATGAAGCATTGCTCTCCACTGGATGTGGACACAGCTAGCTCTTCCCTCACCAGGTAGTCTGCAGCCAGGTCTCATGCTAGACCCTGACATAGACATGTGACTTCTTAGCTCTCATATCCTTTTCTAAATACTGTCTCTATCTCTGACCATCTATATCTGTAACTATACTCAACGACTCTTGAAGACTTCAAGAATCTCTCTTAAAATATTTCTGTCATGTGATCATAATTTATTTTCTGTTCTCTCCTTAATTATGAATTAATAATAGCAGATATTAGCAGAGAGTCATTGAAAGGAATAATTTTTGGAGCTTTTGATATGATGATGTCAAAAGACCTTGCTTTCAAGAATGAAAGCTATGCAGACTTTGACAGACCATAGAAAATAAAAGAAAAGTGAAAAATAGAACTTACAAGATGAATATCAAGGGCAACTATTCCAATTCTAACATAAAAAAGTACTGTTGTAAGAGGCCCCTGAAGTTTTAAATCTAAAGCATTGGGTTTTTAAAAAGTTGCTGTTTAATAGAATTCAGATGTCTAGATGCATTTCTACAGTGTCAAAGTACAATTATGTATGGAGTGTTATATGTAATAGGTACATAATATATAATGTGTTTTTTGATATGTATTTAATTTATTTAGAGTTATGAGAGGCAAAAATGGAAGAATTGCTTTCAGAACTAAATTGTAAACCAGCCTTGTAAAGAAGTGGGAGTTGGCGAAGAGAGTTGCCATTTAGTTGGCATGGCAGAAGCTCAGAGAAGGGGAAGCCACACACAGGAGGCTACAGACAGCTGGTCTGAGACAGAGTGGCCAAAGCAGGGATACTATGAAGTCCCATGGCACAAGCAGCTGATGTAGCACTCTGCAGTGGCAGCCTCAGGTGGTAGATCTGGAGGGTTTCCAATGGGCTCCTGAGCAGAGGGATGACTTAATACGAAAAGTGAGGACATTGCTGAAAAGACAGCTAGGTCAAGGCTACCAGGGAGACAGAGGCCCAGAGGGACACTAGAGTGTGTGGCTACTCTCAGCTCACACACAGGTGAATCTGAGAAACAATGTCTCTATCTCCTTTCCTTCAGTGGGACTGGAGGATCTATTTTCAATCCTCCAAGTGCTCTTCTCTCTGAGGCAACTTCCTGGACAAAGATATATAGACTCCGAGAGATGATTCCCTCTGGCTAAGGCTATGGGCCAAGCTGCTCCTTTCAGATGGTTCCAGCAACCTCCCTCAGAAGAGGCACAGGCCCCCTTCTGTATATTTCTCTTATCATGAACTATCAGCAAATCTATCATGTCCAGGGAGCTGAAAGATTTTTGCCTGGTGGCAGAAAAATGGCTCATGCAATTCACCTTGTGGCTGGCTCCATTTTGGGGGGCCATAGTAATCACTTATTTAAAAATTCAGATTGAAATAGAGAACTTAAATCTGAAAGTAGCTTTTCTGATGAGAGGGGCAAATTTGTTCTAAGAATTGAGTTTCTGAAGGACACCCCCCCAGTTGTTTTAGAGAGTGACTTTCTTTAAGAATAGAGAAACAGCTAGAGGAAATATTTCAATCTGACTTATTGTTAGTCAATCAATTTAGGGGGAAAAGGCCACTATTAATCTTTAAAGAGGAAAAAATAGAGCCCATGATGTAATCAGGAAAGCTTCCATTTTCTTCTCAGCCTTAAAGAACATACCCTGAGGAAAATGATTGAAGCCTAAGAAATTATAAATATCAGATTAATTGAATAGGAAAATCCAGTGCACAGCTGCACTTTTCTGCCATGGATTTCCCCCCCCCCCCCATTTAAGGCATTGGAAGCATTTTTACGCATTGAGTTTTCTAAATTGATTCCAAGGGTATATTATGCTAACGTATATTAGTTTTACAAAAAGGGATAGTTTGGCTTTCTACTTTGAATTTTGGGCATGGGAGTTGCATCATGATTGCTGCACTCATTCAGGCTGATAAAAGCAAAGAAGATTGAACATTAAAAAGCTGAAGGTCACCCATACAGTTGTCCCAATAGCAGTCTGTGTACCTTTAACCCTAAGGAGGAAAAGCAATTACCCTTTGGCTTCTGCTGACCTCAACTAACCTTTGTTGAAGGGCCAGAGAAAATAAAGGCTGACCATCAGCCTGCCCCAGCTGCCCTGGGCTTAACCTGCTGTGTGAATGAAGAACAACCCAACAATAGGATGAGAGGATGTTGCCATGGAAATAGCCCTGGACCAAGGAGCAAAAATCAGAAATTTATCACAATTAATTGTTTTATAGGAACCTCCCATCGTTTGGATTATTCCCTGGGGATGGGAAGGGAGGATATGTTCTCATTTAGATCTTATGAGGGAAAAATTCTGCTTGAATGAATGAGGCAGCCCATACAGTAAAACCATTTTAGATTGAGGCTGGAATTGGACAGCTTTGTGAAAAATGAAAGGATCTATATCTCCTCATAATCTATAAAGATGCAAATGCAAACAGCCAGAATAAGGGCCAAAACCCTTATTGTACTAGGTGAACCAGCTGAAGTGTAGGTTTGAGCATCCATCTTTTTAATATTTTCAGTAGGCGGTTGCTTGTGCTTTAAGCCTTCGCAAGGTCTGGAAAGCACAGGTAATATTTTAACAGTGTGTCAGTGAACAGTAATACATTGTTACATTTTGTTCTTCCTATTTAGTCTTTCTGGTAAATAGAGTTCAAGTTCTATATGATTTTATAAGTCAACCAGTTTAGATTAGGAAATGAGAATTTGCCATCTAATTATGTTTAGATTAAACTAGACTAATTCAAGATGCTCTGGCTGCAATAGCCTAATTAGAGGAAAAAGAAATGGAGTGCACAAGAAATAGTTGTTTTTCCTTTTCAAATGGACCACCTACAACTTATCTCTTAGGTATAATCAGTATCCCTCTTATTTAGGAGTAATAATATTTTACTTATAACATTAGAATGATTTCATTTTTATTCATATACAAGGATAAAATTAGACAAAAATACATTTAATTATTTATTTAATTTTTTAATTAAATGGATTAAAAAGTAAATAAAAACTAGATATCAAGTTATCTTTTTGATGGATGCTAGAATGGTAGTATGAAACTCTTTTATTTTTTGCATTTCCTAAATAGTGAGTTATTTATGTTAATCAGTTTTTAAAATAATTTGAGGTATTAAAATAAAGCAGACAGTTGAGCTGGGATATTGATTTTCTCTTTAATGGGTATTTCATCAGTGAAATTTTAACCACTGATAAAGGAGAATAAACCATAGCAGGTGTTCACTGAATACTCTTCCTCACAATGAGAAGATTTGTTTCCTTATAGTTTAAGATGCCAACATAAGTTTCATTTATGAATCTTAACTCTAGATGTTTATAGGAAATTAACCTCATGTTGGGGTGAAGGATTATTGGCTTTCATTAGATATCAAAGAGTTATGTTTAATAAAAATTAACTCTTTAACCAAAGGACATGTGTTGGGACTCTGCTAAGAATGAGATCCAATTCTTGGGCTTTTTATTTACCCACCTCTTGCTTGCAGTTAGTTTATCACTCATTTTATGTGTTTCTCTTATTGCTAGGACTAGGATTCTGTTTGCTAACACTCGGGGTACCTGTGGTTGTAAGGCCCATCACAAATGATATAATAGACTTGGTTAGACTCATTAAACATTCTTTGTGGCCTTTGGCAGGCTTTTAATCTTTTTTTTCTGCTATAGATAACAGTTTTTTTTAAGTGGCAGCAACACATCTCTAAAAATAAACCTATAATAAGGTCCTAGGTGTGCTTACCTTAAAGTTCAGCAGTGTCTTGTTGGTGATCGTGCTTTGTCATTTCCACGGGCTTTAGTTTTCTGGCGAGCACAGAACTGCTTGTAGGGTGCTGAGAAAGTTCCTTCTGGCTGAGGCACCTGCAGCTGAGAGCTTCACAGTCCCCAGTCTATTTGGACCATGTCCAGCTCTTCTGTCTTTATTAACCTTTACCCTCACAGCTTGGTTGAGACAGTGGAACCAAAAGTAAAGATGGTAATAGGTTCTGTTGTCTTACCTGTTTGGGGGAATAGAAGAATGGGAGGGAGAATGTTGATCATGACCAAGTTGTGAAAAACAATGACCACCTTATCTTACATAGAAGAGGCAGCAGGTACCTACTTGGTCTCCCCCCTTCAAAATGAGCACACATAATTTCTGCTGGTTTGGGTAATGAGTTCTACATTACTCTTACTGAAAGATATTTCAGTATGTACAGTTTACTTGTAGACTACATTTTTATTGTTGTCAGTTTTGTTTAGAGGAAAGAAATTATATGTATTTATTCAATTAACACAGAAATCTTCCCCAAAGAAATTTATAAGGAGTGAGGTAGATGAAATCTCTCAATGATTAGGTATTTGAATGAAGACACGAAAGTATTCACTGAGTTATAACTAGTAAAGCTTCAACTTAACATCTTCAATAACATCTATAAAATGGCATTAAAGCATGAGGTCCTTTAAAAGGTGAGGACTACTGAGAATAGTTCTTTATATTTTTCTATCTATACTTAATTTCTAATCCTTTATGCCTTGTACAAAAACTTTATTAAATGCACAAGTCCACAGTGTAAATGAGGAGCTAAATATATGTCAGAAATACAAAGATTATTATAGGGTAAATTAAAGAAAAATTAGCTTATATATATATATATGTGCTAAAAACTGCCATCTAGTATATTTGAATGTATGTATTTAAAAAACAGCATGAAATTCTCTTAAAGGTTAAGATAATTTTTATGTGGTTAACATACATATTTAAAAACAACATGGCATTTTGTTGGTATAAGATAATTTGTATAAGGTAAATATACATATTTTAAAAATTCCATGGCATTTTATCAATCAAGTTTGTGATGATTTTGAGTTATATAGATACTTTCAACTGAGGGGTGTGGGGAGACTATTTTAACAGTTTATGAATATAACACCATCAGCTCCAAAATAAGCAAGCATTAACAGCATAACATTATTCTGACATACTTGGTATTTAAAATATCCTTCCATTTATTATGTTCAGTGTAATGAATCATATAGAGAATGCAAACTATTTTAAGAGAACACCTTAGTGTAACATCAACACTGTGTCTGAGCAAAGATTTTAAAATATAATAAAAATAACATGGCATTAGTGTTCCTCATAAAAGCACATATTCACTCTTCTTTAAAAGACTGATGGAAATATAACCAAGCTTCCTACCTATATTTTTGAGCACAGTGTATTGAGATGGTAACCCACAAAAACACATTTAGATCTATTTAAATGCATTTCAAAAAACAAAGATATTCCAAAGAAATGGTCAAATTTGCCTTTCACAAAATCTAACAATGTTCATCCTGAGTTTGAATTAGGGAGTAGGAATTTTACAAAATATTTTGTCATTTAAAAATACATTTACTATGACATTCTAAAGCAAATAATTAACCCAGTTTAAAGTCACAACTACCAGAATTCAATATACAATAGGTCCACGTAGGCAGCTGCCAAGTGGCTTCTTCCAACCCAGCACACTTTCCCACCACAAGCACATAACTACAATTCATATATAAGCTCTGAACAAGAGTATCGGCTGTCGTAAAAGTTACAGATTAAATACCTTCAAATGGTGTAGTGCCCTGGATTTCCAGTTAACCAAACTATCTTTCCAGCAGAAACTCTTGAGGTATAGAGTAGTTTTCGTCTGTAAACACTCCCTGCTGGTCTTCTTAGGAAGAGGTGCCGGGGTGATTTTGTTTTTTAAAAATCTTGTTGATAATTTGACTCTCTGTCAACTAGTGCTTGTCAACCCATCACTGTCCTTTCATAGGGCGCAGATGGCTGGAGGCTGAAGGGCTGCAGGCCATGCATCTTTCTCCCCTTCTCAGTGTACCTTTATACAAACATGGCATCGTGACTCTGAGCAAAGAAGGGGGAAGCTGAGCCATCATATATTCCACAGATTGCAGGCTTTGCCTATGTCCTGCAGAGCCAGAGAGGGGGATTATTGCTGCAGGGAAAAAAAAAATCTGGCCACACTGTAGAAACAATCACTGCAGGTGAGCTTCCCCTTACCTCCCCCTGTTCTCTCTTTCTCTCTCTGTCTCTTCTTCCTTTTTCTCGCTCTCTGTATGAGGCCCCAGCTGATTCAGGCTGCATCCATCCATACATAAATCATTCCCCTTATTCTATTGGTTACATGGTACATGGCAAGTATTGATTTTTTCCGTTGCCTCATTGCTGGAGAACACTTGGTTTTTGTGAGACAGAAAAAGAAAAAACCAAACCAAACAAAAAACCTCACTAGAGTTTTTTGTCTAGATAAAAAAAAAAATCAGGCAAATTTACACTATGCTAATGATAAGTGTGTTCTAAAAAAAGTTTATTGTGCAATCTTTTACTGTCTATTTATATATTTTCAACATATCTTGTCTCAGTATAGAAAATAATCATTTCAGTTTGAAGAGCTCTCAGGTCAGGAAGTAGGAAGCGGGTACAGAGAGGGAAATGCTCTCTGATTGTGCAGGGGGAAGGATGTCTAATTAATCACTACTTACTCCAGGAAGAAGAAAGTTTTGTTAAAATAAAACTAAATATGCAGATGAAAATCATGCCTTTCTGGCCAAATGGCATGGATAGGATAGGGGGAAAAAATAAAGAGATATTTACTTAGGTTTATTTTGTGTGGTGACAAAATGTGCAATTGTGCCTTGTTTGTATAAGTAAAAAACACTGTCAAAATAATGTGTCTCGTAATATTCAGAAACAGGAACTAGCAAAAAAGTGAACATTTCTTAGTTTAGGTTTCTGACCCTTGAGTATTAAATAAGAGGAGACAGAATCCTCTTCAGAACCCAAATTAAAGCACACAGGAGTCCTAATATGTTATTTGCTGCAAAGAGTAATTTATTTAAGAGTAATTTAAGAGTAATTTATTTAAAAGATAGGCTTTCAGACTATCCAAAGGGATTTTATTCCTAAAATCTCAAAATTACTTCTTTATGAAATAATACTATACCAAGGCTCATGCCATTAAGGACATTATTACACATGGATTATAGTTTAAATGAAAGTGTGAAAAGACTGTGAAGATTATTTTTAAATTTATGAGCTTAATTTACAATTTATTATTAATTCAACAAAGGATGAAGTTGAGTAACAAGACCACTTTTGTATGTTCTAGGTTATGACATACAGCTATTTTCTCTGGGGTTTTACTTAGCACCATCAACTAAAAAATTTACCATCCCTCCATAAATTACAAGTGAGAATTACAGGTTTCTTTTTTTAACCTAAAGTAGATTAAAGAAAATTAACAAACTCCTATAAAGCATGGCTTCAGAAATTCCTTTTTAGATAGAATATAGGAAAAAAAAAAAGAGAGAGAAAAAAGTTATTGTAATCCCACATGGCCAATATATCTAAAAGTGTATTTTGGTTTAGCATAATTGTTTTATATATTTTTGGCCCGTTAGTCTAGCTGTTTTGGGTTTTTTTTTTTTTTTGGTACCAGGGATCGAATTCAGGACCTTGCGTTTGTGAGGCAGGCGGTGACTCCACTGAGCTAAATTTCTGGCCCAGTCTGGCTGTTAATCTGTTTATAATTAACTTTATCAAGACATAAAATAAATAAATAATGCTGATCCTGGCCAATAAATAAATAAATAAATAAATTTAAATGGGGGGGGAAGGGAAAAAAGAATTGAGATGTATTATGTACATGTATCAATTCTCCACAATTAATGTCATCATTATATGCAACAAACATGTACTAATAATTTTAAAAATTATTTTTGTCCAAAGCATTTTCTCTGTACATAACAGAGTCCAGTTAAAATTATATTGCCACTCACCTCAAAATTCAGAGTAGGGCTGCTCTTCATTTGTCTCATAAAAGCTGTTCTGGGGATTCTTTTTTTTTGTCTGCCAGGTTTCCTTGTGGCCCTTGATCCCACAAGGGCCATGTCTACAATACGTTCTGCTCAGCACAGCACTGGAGTGAGCCACAGGGAGTGTGCCATGTGGGGCACGGCCAGCTGTTTTGCATGTTATGCCTATCAATACACAACATCTTCCTTATCTCTCTTTTTATTATATAATCCTTTTATTGAAGGATTCAGAGTCACATAAAAATGCTGGTTTATCTCAATTGTTATCTGAAGGAGTGCTTTATGAATTAAGATATAGGAGAAGGCCTTTGGAGGCCTGCATGGGATTTTGTCCAGGTTGATGTTTTGTTTAGTTTGTTCTAGTTTGGGGCTACAGCCTGGTTGCTTGTTTTCTCAATGATCTCATATCCATGTACTTGGGTAGGAGGATTGCCTCTCCACCTACCTAGATGGTGAAAGAGTTCATGGAGGACTTTGAGCATTCTAGATTTAAAAGGGAAACACACAAGAAAACAAAAACTATTATAACAAATGTTGTGAATCTGACCTCTTTCTTTCCTCTGCTTCACCTTTTCCTAATTCAGCAACTGGAGCTAATGTTTCCTGACTGCTTACTCTCTATGCCAGAGGTTTGCTGGGTAAGGACAGGCTGCGCAGCTAAATGTCCCATGCTCTATCCAACCTCAGTGAGCTCTCTTAGCAAACTCATGGGTGTGGGAGATACTGTACTGCCCAGGCAGAGGTGTATGCCATTCATGTGGTATGGGTTTCTGCTGTGTTGCTCTTTCACTATTCTCCATAGTCTTGTCTCTCTAGAAATATGTAATTACATTAAGCAATGAATACCAAGAGCAAACTTTAATGTTTTATCTCCATTAACTGAAATAAAAATTTAAGTGACCAGCACAGAGCCTTGCCCATGGTACACACTTAACAGACTATAATGATTATTCTGTATGTAGATGGTCACATGTATTCTTTCATGTAACACTCAGAACTTTGTTTTTTAAGAACCTTATTTTTATGCCCATTTTCAAGGTGGGAAAAATTGAAGCAGTGAGGTTAAATCATTTTCCCAAGGATGACCAGTTAATCAATGGTGAAATTAAGTTTCAGATTCCTATTTCTCTTAACCATCTCTCAGATTGGAGAAGTAGTGGCAGTCTAGCAGAAACCTTTTAATTCTGGTGAGGGTGTTAACAAAAAGTGACTTCTATGTAGGCCTGGAAACACTTTGGATCCTCTAATTTTTATACCCTATGGATATATTTTGGTTCACTGTTAAATTTAAAAATTTTTCTTAGTAGAGATTGCCATGGAAAAGAACTTCACGTGAACCCTTTTGAACATTAATAGCATAAATTTTTGGAAAGAAAATGTCAACATGCTAAATTACCAGTGGAGTGTACCTCATATGAGGCTCATCCATGTGAAATACACAGTGGCAAACCCCAGCATACAGGAATTCCAGGCAGGATCCAAACACTGCCTCTGAGGAACAGTGACTTTCCCGCTGCAATTGCTAGGAAATCTCAGTTGAAATGACAGGATTTTAGAAGAACCACAACATCACATTTTCGTATTTCTCCTCTGTTCAAATACTGCCAGGTGAAACGGTAAAACTAGTGGGTGAAATTTACATCAGATAATCACCTGTGTCATCATTTTCTGATGTTCTCAAAGTTTTGAGGTAGAAAGAAATATAGTTGTGAAGTGGGTTGATTATCTGATTTCAGCCAATTCCTTGGTGGAAGATGATTCAAACCAGTTCTGAAATGAAATTTCTCAGCCCAAGTCCCTCTCACCCAGTGCCCTCGAGTTTTCTAACAGAGTGATTTACTTAAAAGGCACATAAGCAAATTTGAAGGGCAAATAGGTATTTCAAAATGTAAGAAATAATAAGATTGATAACCAATATAGGTAAAATATTACTATAAACACGTTTATCTTCCTTTTCTACAAATTCCTGTCATTATGTTTGGCTTTCTCCTGGATCCATATGATTGGCATATTGGCCAATCCCAAAACTGAGGTCTGGAAGGAACAGTATGACAGTGGCCACCTGAAAGCATATCCTAGTCAATACTACTCCCCAGCTTGCATCAGCAGTGGATAAGTCCTAATAAACAGGCTGTTCAATTTATCAGCACTCATTTAATGCTCTGGGTAGAAAATCAAAAGAGTTATAGATGGGCTGTAGGGGAAGTTACACCCACCTATACCCTGTGTTCTAAAACTGGGCCAGTAAGAACCAAAGAAAGGTTATTTTACCTGACTTTATTGCTTAGCAACAAAGACTCTACCTCCTGAGAATGCTCTTCTAAGGGTTACCAAGTAACTGGCTGTGACAATTATCAAACAGCTGGCCTACTAATCTACATACCCTTTAACCCCAGCCAGCTGAACAAGGAACCATGGATGGCTCACCAACAAAAGACATACAGCTAATATTTTATTTAAGAAGACAGAAGACACAGCAGTGTGGATCCTGCAACCACTTGGATTTAACTTTTTTAACTTGGGTGTTCTGCCTGCCAGAGTCTGCTGCACTTAAAGCAGTGTGGAAGTAGACACCTGAAACAATTTCTACAGGAAGGCTACACTGTGAAGATTTTGGAGGGAGATATTTCTTGTAACTGATCACAAAGTGCAAAAGATTAAGAAATGTATGAAAAGTCATTCAGAGGAAAGCAGAACAAAATTTAGTGTTTCACAATTTCTTATTCATAGATGCTAAGTTAGCTTGGCTATAGAATGTCATTCATATTAGAAGTACAATATATGATAAAAAACAGAGAATGTTTAAATCAAAATTAAAAAATGTTACAGTAAGAGACATTTTGCCATTAATAGCCCTCAATACACCCCCGTCCCCTCTTTGAATACACTTACCCATTGTTCTTGCCACTTTCTGAAGCAGTTCTGTCAGCCTTCTTCATGACTGTCTTTTTGTGGCTGCTTTCATGTCTTGAATTGATTCAAAATGTTTACGGCAATGTCTGTGAAATAATAACACTATGATATGTCCTCATCCACCTTATTCACCAGATGTGGCACCCTGTGATTTCTGGCTCTTCCCCAAAGACAAGATGACAGTGAAAAGTAAATGTTCTGAATTGATTCTGGCAGCCATGACAGTACAACTAAAGATACAAAAGAGGAACGTTTCCTTATCATTTTGATTATATTTAAACTTAAGTGTTCTTTTCCTAGTCAGAAATAAAATATTCACTTCTATATTTTTTTGTAGATTTGGAAAAAATAAACTTTTACATTCAAGTCTAATCTATACAGAATTTATTTTGTTATGTGTATGGGATGAAGATGTAACTGAAATATATTTTATAAAACACGAATAACTAACTAGTTGCCCCAGAATTTATGTATATTTTCCTGGGATATATGTTCTGTCTTCTCAATGATTTAAAAAAATTTTTTTAAAGAAAATGTGTTTTAAAAGGAAATGTTTCTAGCCTATGGATACCAATGATCCCTAGAGAAATTAAGTGGATTTAGAGAAGGATGGTGCTAAGCTAGAGGATCTAGGTTACCAAATCATTTGATTCTTCTGAATTTTCCCTTCAGGACTCTGAATGACAAGTGGATATTTGTATTGGAATATATCCATCTTCTTTCTGTGACAGCATGGGTAACTCTAAAAATCTGATAATTCCTCAAGTCTCAGTATAAGCTGCATAAGACGGAATTCAACTTATGAAACTTTTATTTTTAAAAGGATGAAATTATCCATAACGTTAAAATGTATTTTAATAGATTTGAGCACCTGACATGATAATGAGCTCTTACTGCCATTCTTTTCACTTGCTTCCTTAGTAAATTTGTTCATTGACTAGAGTGTTGTCATCACCAAATTTGGATACAGCATTAGAATCTTTCTTAACACAGTGTTCCAAGCAACCGTTCTTAGCAGTTGGTGTTACTTGGTATAATATAACTTCTTTGCACATTAATTCTAGCAAGCGATATAAATTCCAAGGTTGAAGGTAAAATATTTGAACTATATTATAGAAATGACTAGTGTAGATGTAGGACAGTGTTTCTAAATGTTTTGACTACAGCACATAATAATTAATAGATTTTATGTTTTGGCCATATAAAGAAGAGGATAATTGGGCAAAAGACTAATGATGTATTTTTGAATTATACTACTTCTATAATGTCAGAATCAAAATGTTACTCTGAAAATAATACTGGTTATTCAGAAATAAGACACTCCACTTCAATATTCTTAGTGATTTGTATAATCAGCCTCAGTGATTTTTGTCTGAATTCTTTTGTGATTTATGTGAACAGAAATATATCCACATTTTCTTTTTTTAAAAATTAATTTTATTGGTACATTTTAAGTATACAATATAATGACAGTCATCATTGGAAATTTGCACCTTTACATATATCTCTTGGTTCTTATTTTTTCCCCATTCCCCTGCCCTCTCTTCAAGCCCTCCATCCCTCCCTATTTACAAAGACTTTGTTTCCTTTTTTTCATTTTCTCATATTAATTCGATACCCTTCTTTCCTTTTCCCTACCCCTCCAAATTTCCCTTTGCCCCTTATCTTTTATTTTAAAATTAATTTCTTTTATTGGTACATTGTAGGTATACAACATACTTACATTTCTCATTGGGAATTGGACCTTTACATAATGCATCTTGATTCTTATTTTTTCCCCATTCCTAGCCCTCCCTTCATGCTCTCCACCCTTCCCTATTTACAAAGACTTTATTTCCATTTTTTCCATTTCTCATCATTTTTCCTTTCCCTTCTTTCCTTG
>NW_004624833.1:5480979-5492012 GCF_000247695.1 Heterocephalus glaber | reverse complement strand
TACAATATATATTATCATAATTGAAAAATATGAGTTTCTAAATAAAGCTGACATTTAAAACTTGTTTTAAAATTTTGAACATATATGTGACAGTTTTATATATATATATAATTGTAATATTAAAAGTTTTTATCTGTTGCCAATATATAGAATTTTTATTGGTCCCTACACATTATGTCTAGAGATACATAAAGGTAAACTGAAGAGTAATATGAAATGCTTAACATTGTGAAATTTCTTCAACCTCTGTCTGCAGCTGCTGTGAATATAGAACTAATTTGTGAGCTTTTCCTGAGTCACACATTGACACCTGAAGAGAAGCAATAAGTCTTAGTATGTGAGAATCTACCATGGTCTTTCTATCTACAGGGGGATGTTTGTTAAGGGGATTAAGTTGTCTTTTCTCTTCCTAGAATCTTTCACTGCTCATCTTCTCCTAATCTCTGAAGCTGTGCCCATCGTGGGCTTTGCAGACACAATCCACAAACCTTCAAATCATTCAGACACAGTTGCATTTGGTTTTGAGGATGAAGGAAAGAGATATACAGATGCCTAAATGATGTTCACCATGAGAATGAAAGTTCAGGGATCAGGGTAGTCAGGACAAGGCTATTTATATTTTTAATGTGGTGTGTTTGTGTGTGTGTGTGTGTGTGTGTTATACTAGGCCCTCTAAAGAGTTCTTGGTAGGAGATATTACAAACATCATTGAACATTCTGAGAGTAGGGATTCTATCTCATTCATCTTGTATTCATAGTACTCAGCTTCTTGACTGGCATTTAGTACAGACTTAATGGACATTAAGTAAGTGGATGGATGAAGCACTTTTCTGGCAAAAGCTTCAAGATGTGTTGCTTTCTTCCCTTTTTTCCTAAAGCCATGAGTTATTGACATCCCAGGTCCATCTGGAGCATAGAATGAAAACTGTAGTAGGTCTAAGGGTTCTACTCTATAACTCAATCACTGCAGAAGATCTGATCCAGGAGCAGCCCAGCTTATGAATCTCAAAGTATTCTAATGGGCCTCCTTATATCCATTTAGCTGCTATACATATACCAGAGACAGAAAGATAGCAGTTAGTGGAGGTTGCTTCCTCCTTTCTGAATCCAGCTTAGCTGTCAGTGCCTTCCACTCGGTTGTTTCTTGAGCCTCTCAAGAAATGCAACTTCAACAAGCTTTGTCTGGATTGGACATGTTAAACCAATCACCAGATAAGGAGCAAGACTAAAATTGCATCTTTTTTCTGCCATCCATTAGCTGTATGACTTAACTTCTTAAGAAGTCAGATTCTTCATCTGTTAAACTAGGGGATTTGTATTAGATCTTCAAGGTCACACCAATTCTAAAATTATGTGGTTTTATTTTAATGAGATAATTGGGAAAAATATTTTCTAAATTTTGAATACAATGATGAACTCACAAAAGTACCATTATGGACTTGTAAGTGGGTAGACAGCAGATTAAAAATATATTTCTAGTTCTTACTCAGTTTGCTGTCATCAATAACATTTGTTTATTTGTCATTGAAAACAAAGAAAATCTACCTGAAAACCATTTATTTATTACTGCCCATATACTATTAGGTAAGATACTAAAGTTTCAAAAATGAAGAACCCACAGTACCTGCTCTCAAACTCAGATAAGCTTGCAAACAAATTTAATAGAATATGGTTAAGTGGTCTCTCTGAGAGTTTTCAAAGTACAAGGGGAGGCACAAAGAATAAAAGGGTTCCTGCTGACGAAAAGGGGTGAGAGAGTATCAGGGAAGGTCCAGGTGAGAAATCTCTATTGGAAGTACTAGGATGATTTTAGTCTTGAAGTTCCTTATTGTTGCAAGTGTTTTTTGGGGAATAGCATTTGATGACCGTACTCTTTTTAGCAAAGTAATCTGATGACAGTATTTGGCATTAGTACAAGAGAGGGGCCAGTGAGTGGCAGATTGTGCTGTGGGCCAGCTGCATTTGATTCATGTGTTTTTCTATTAAAGTAGATGGTTCAGATTTCCACAGGTGCATATTTTCCTGCAATGGGCCCAGGGGAGGACATAGTGTTGAGCAGAGCTCTAGAGATGGATTTACAAGCACATTGTAAATGTACAAGCAAGATTTTAGATTGCTTGTCTCATTAGCAGTGGTAGAAGGGTGAAGGTAGAGGAAGGAAGAGGCCAGAGATGCTTGGTGTGGGAATGATTTCATAGTCAGAGGCAGGGCTAATAATGTCCATCTCTGCTTAGGAATCATTTTGTCCAGGAAACAAGGTACTGAGTCTGCATATAACAAGTTCTGAAGAAATGCTTATCAACTATTACAAATGCTACCATTTAATAGGTACTGTTGCAAGCATTTAATTAATATTTGTGGAATAACATAACATTTAACTCATAAAATGCCAAAGAATGATCAAATAACCTATGCATTTGATTTTTGTGAGATAAAAATTAAAATATTGATATCTAACCACACATTATACAGTCACATTCCTTTGTGAATATATCATTTGACCAAATGAGATTCAATGTCATTCAACCACATGAGAGGTTTTGTCTTTGTAAAGTATTTACTTGTTACATGAAAGAGGAAATAAAGAGATTTGCATGACCGTGGACACTCTTTCAGTGGAGTTTCTCTACTGTCTTTGTCTTACTTTGTATACACTTATTTGGGAATCACCTACTGCAGAACTGGAGAACAAAAGTGAACATTCTAGATTTAAAGGTAACAAAGTTCCTTTTCAATATTTAGGTCCACTGGGGAAAAGGGGAGAGAGGGTTATAAACTTAGTAGGTATTCGGATCATTTCAGGAACATAAGGAGTCAAAAACAAACACAAAGGCCTTTTATTTGGAAGGCTGGAAAAGGAAGAAGAACATATAAAGAAATCTGTTGCACTTTTAATTTCTTAATTATTTTACCAAGGATACAATATTTTTAGTAACTGATACTTGAAAATTATTTTTATTATGAGTATTCTACTTTTTTGTCTGAGGAAAATTTTTTAAAAAATCACTGATCCCATTATTTGCCACCTGACATTTAATCAACCATTTGAAAACAACCTTCAGTAAAGGTAAAAATGCCCTATTTTTGTTTCAGGGAAAATTGTCTTCTCAGACTTCACCCAGATCAAAATGTCATAATTATTTGTCAGCGTTCTCTAGATCAATCCAAACTCTTCCTTTTGGACCATCCCTTTTTCTTTCAAAGTACTCATAGAAAATTTGGATAGGACCCATTGGAACAACGACCCCAATCTGAAAAGACCAAAGCAATTTTTAGAAATATATTGGGAAACGATAGGAGTGACCTAGAAAGTAAGAAATGGAGGAAAGGAAACCTATTTAGTTCATAGCAATCTCAATAAATACATACTTTTCTGGACAAGGAAGAAAGTTGCTTGGGAATAGATTTTAAGCAATTAAAGTCATCTTTAGCTTAGTTTACTGATGATGCTAATTGAGCACACTGAG
Source organism: Heterocephalus glaber (assembly GCF_000247695.1). The sequence continues at coordinate 5,488,545 of NW_004624833.1, read as the reverse complement.
CTGAAGGGTTACTTGAAACTGAACCCAAAGGTCCTGGTGGAAGGATTATGCCTTCCTTCGCACTTTGTGTCTTTTCTTCTTAAATTAAATTTACCCATTCTCTCTGAGTTCTATTTTTCTTGTCTTTTCCAGCTGGCCTTTCTTCACTAATTTCATGCCAAAAGATCTCTCCATGCATATAGGTGGGCTCTGGGTATGGGACAATTTGCTGACTGAGCAATGAGAGCAGTTAGAAACTAAGGAGGGAGAGGTAGAAGGAAGGAAATGCCAGTAAGTGAAACAGTCTTTACTAGTCAGATTCTCAGATATTCAGAAAATATTTGGAAGAATAAATGAATTTAACTAGTTGTGTCATGGTGGCAGAGGTGCTAAAACCAGGGTCATTTGTTCAACTGGGATCCAAGTAGAAATCAGAGAGCGGGTATTTAATTTTTTAAAAGAACATATTTATAATAGATCTAACCTAATGTAAATTTGTTTTGCTTTGTTATACTCTCCAACAGCTGTGATGTGAATGGACTTGGTATTAAAGACTGTGGCTTGGGCCAGGGATTTAGCTCAGTGGTTTCACCGCCTGCTCCACAAGCGCAAGGACCTGAGATCGATCCCTGGTACCAAAAAAAAAAAAAAAAAAACTGTGGCTTATTCTTTTGTATATAAAAACCCCTAAGAGGGGAATAAATATTTGTTACTGGTGTCATGCCCTGAATATTAACCTTTATAGTGTTTCACACCGGTGGATTCAACCCCTGCCCATCAAAGAATAGACAGTAATAGACAGTACCTAGTTTGAAATAGGGAAGAGGACTGTTAATTGGTATCATCCACTATAGTTTGAAGAAAAAATGAGGACAGTTGGGCGATGCTTTAAAGCAATATTTCCCAAACTTTAAGGAACGTTCAGACCACTTGGAGAGCCCCTTAAAACATGTACTTCTGGGCCGCAGACTGAGAATTCCTGATTCAATTCATCTGAGATGAGACCCAGAATTTTGTGCTCCTAATAAATTCCCAGAGAAGATTAATGCTGATAGTTTGGGAAGAACCCTTTCTCTAGCCTAGGGAGATTGGAAAAAGAGAAAGAAATTGAGCAGTGAGGCTGCCATTAACAACCAGAGAACAATGCCAATTCATCTTATGTGCCAGTGCTTTAGTACCAATACACTTCCCACCATTCTGTTTCTTAGAGCTCTGTCTTAACATATAGCTTATTCTCTTTGAGGACTGGGTGTATTGTGGTTCCTTTATGTTACTATTTTAGAAAAAGTTGGGTCTATTTTCTTCTAGGCTGCTTATGCTCTTAAGACCACATATCTCTAATGGGGGTCACTAATAATTTAAACACTGCAGAACTAAGGAAACTTGTGCCCAACAAGCAATCAGGAAGATAACTAGACCATTATCTCCACCTTGGTAAAGCCTGTACTTTGTTTTAAAATGTTGTGTAATTGTGGCCCTCTCCCTTGGCATGCAGAGAAGCATGCAGTGCTTGAAAGTTAATGTGGAAACATTATGGCTAAAGATGTTTGGTTTAGGGTGATAGTGTCTATAACATCAGCAGAGAGAGCTGGGTGGTAGAAAAGGGCTAATTCAAGAAAAGTGTTAAATGTGAAATTAGGTGGCTTCAGCTGTGTATGTGTCAAGTATGGGCAGCTCACAGTCATGTTTTTATGTTGCTGAAATGTCAGTATTGATGTTGAATTGCTAACTCGGGATATTCATAGATCTAAACTACTTGGGTGATGGAATTTTTTAAGGTGTGTAATTTGTTGGAAAGCACTTGTTTCTCACAGGCACTTGCAATGTTTGAATTTCCAAGGTTGCCCCTCAGTGGATTAAAGCTCATTTGTGCCAGACCATAAGAAGTTCCCCACACCTCCTCAGGTGATCAGTTCACTGGGCCTCTGATGGCTGTCCTGTGCTCTCTTCTTGATTGTATTTGGCACCAACCTAAACAACTGGAACAATAAAATGAAGTTATTGTTCCTAGAATATTTGTGCCTAAAAGAGTCACCAGTCTACACGAAGGAGGTTTGCCAAGTCCAGTGACTCATCAGAGCCACTTGAGTGAACAAGTCCATCTTTGAAATGTAAGTGCACATGGGATTATTGGGGCTTTTGGTCAGTCATACTGATATTGTTTGCTTTAATTAGATCAGTGCTTGCCGAGGTGATTAAAGCAATGAAGTTTTAAACTGTGTTGGGACAAGGAAGGAAAAAGAAAAGAGAAATGCACATGCTTTTGAAAGTCGTCATGTCTTTAGACTTCCTTGAAAAATCTAAACAAAAACAAAACAACAAATCTATTTGCTCCCCCACCACATAGATTTCATTTTCTTTAGCTTGTTGGGAAGGATATTTGAATTTGATTCAAGTTTAGATACTAATCTTCAAATAGGAACATTCAAATATATCATAATTTTTATAGAAAATTCAATAATTATATTTTATCAATAATTTTAACATATTAAATCTTGCAAAATCTGAGGCATAGAAAATGGTTCTTGAAATTCTATTCATTTTGTTTTTCTCAGAAAATGAATTGTGATGCTTATTCAAAACAGCATAAATGAGTACAACATCCTTAAAACACAGGAGGGCATTTTATTTATTGTAATCTAAAGCTCTTATTAAGACAGAGAGAGAGTGAGAGAGAGAGAGTGAGAGAGACAGACAGACTCATGAGACTCTTTTTTTCTACCTCTTTGCATTTTCACTCCCGAAGGGCCAATATTGGGAAGGAAACATCTCTTCTCTCTGGCTCTGTATCTGATTGATGGTGTTGGGTGGATGGCAGGAACACTGAGAATGCTCTGTCACATTTTTAAAATTACTTGCATGGGTCATATATGTGGATCATTCTCTGCAGTGTGCACCAACTTGTCCAGAATAGAGGTTTGGCCGTAGAGGGGTGGGAGGAGCTTATGGCTGCACTATTTTCCCCCTATTTAGGCCAATAAATGTGTGTTGTATGTGTAGGGAAGAATTTGTTAACAAATGTGGCCATAGACCTAACCCCATTTTCTAGCCAGCCTTATGAGTGGATATTGTATTTTAATTATTTGTCTCATATCTTCTTGTAATGAGTTCCAGATTCAGAGTGGATTTAGGGTAGTCAGTAGTCATCACCCTAAAACTCCTCCAAGAGACAGTATAGCTGAGAAAGTACAGCTGAGACAGTACAAAGAAAGTGATTTTCAGAATTTCCCCTTTTGATAGAGCTTTCATTTTTCCTAATCTTTTGCTGGGTCCTTGAATAAACAGTAAAGGGATGTGAGAACCTTACTGTTCGCTCCTACCTCCCATCCTCATGCATGCCTCTTACATATAAACTGCCCCTCCACTTCTCTCCTCCCTTCCTTGAGTCTGCACCATCAGATACCCTTATTTTCTTTCTCACTATCTTTGCCTTTTCTTAAATTCCTTTTTCCTCTTCACCTTTCTGTATTATCTAGCTCACAAGACCTTACTTTGAGCTAAGAGTGACATTTATACTCCTACAAGTGGGATTGACCAAATACTGATGTGTAGGTTCTCCTTATTGGACTGTCTTTTTTTCCTCTTTGTTGTCACTGTTGTCACTTAACATTCTGTTGTTATTTAACAAGACCTGAGAGCTCTGTGAGGGCCAGAGCTTAGATTTATACTTGTTTTTGTGTCTCCAAATGCTTTGCAAATACTATGTGCTTCATAAATATTAGTTGATCAGTTTACCCAGTTTTCCAGCCAGTGTTGTTTTCAGTATCATTTTAGAGTAGATATTTAGACATGCTACTAGAGATTGGGTGCTCTAAAAGGTGATGAATCCATTTCAGCCAATAGTTTTGAAATTTTTAAACTTTTGTTAACTGTACCCTCAATAAATTGTTAATGGAGCTGGAGAGAAAGGTTCTGTTTTGTCTTAATATGAATACTTGTTAAATTTTAAGTCTCGGAAACCTAACAGCCCTCAAGCTAACCATGTGTTAGGTATTGTCTCATTTAATCATTGTAGCATCTATGATGATGGTTGGGTCATTATCTTTGTTTCTTGAGAAGCATAAAGCTTTTCCATACCTGTTCAAGGAGCTATTCAGGCATTTAACAGGTGATGGTGCTCTTCATTTGGGATGATAACTAGAAGAAATGTGTAGAATATTAGACTAGAGGTTGAGTGTATGGCTCTGGAGTCAACTGGACTAAGGCTTGAATCTCATTCCCTAGACATGAGAGCCATGTGATCAGGAGTGTGTGCCTAACCTTTCTGATCATCAGTTTCATCATCTAAAATATTTGACAGTAATTCTGTTAGATGAGATAATACTAACAAAACAGCACAGCACTTGTAAGTACGCAAGACATGTGAGATATTATTATTACAATGATAATTCTGCTTAACAGTATCATAGATTACATAAATGCAAGTGAATGAGGAAATCAGCTATTGGAATCCAGTGTAAAGGGGATATTTGGAAAGACCAAGATAATTGCAATCTCCCCAGGGGCTAAGAAATAATAAAGTTCATCAATATTTCCTACATACATTATTCTTTTCTTGAAACATGAAAGTAACAGCGCAATACCTACCAATTATCCCTGCAAGGGTGCAAGCAGATCAATAAAGATGTACACATATGGACATGAAAGGATTTAGGAATGAAGTACTCATGGCCAAGTTCATGACAGACATACATCCTCTCCCCATGTTCTATTTCACTTAACCTGTTCAGGGATGTAGCCAACACATGTGTGCTGCATGTGGAGAACTCTGAGGCATTTGGATGGAATGCTATCCATGGAGGAGGTAGGTGCAACTAATTAGGAGTAAGAGGTTTCACTCCTTTTAGGATTTAGATGTAAAGTGGCACCCAAAGCCTCATGTGTTTGGAAGGTGATTGGATTAAGGGTGTGTTATAGCTGACTTGCTATTAGGATGTGGGGCCTGGATAGAAGAGGTAGGTCTCTGGGGGCGTGATCTGGAAGAGAATACCTCTTTTCCTGGCTCCTCCCTTCACTCTGCTTCCTGACCACCACAACATGAGCAGCTGTTCCTCCACCATGCCTCTTTGCTATGCTGCTTCTTCTTTGGAATCGGCCTACCATGGACTGAAATTTGAGGCTAATAAACCTTTCCTCCTTTAAATTGAAAGGTGTCAAGTACTGTGTCTCATTGATAAGGAAAATGACTATGACAACTACCTTTTATGGGACTGAGAAATTTGGAAGTTTCTTTTAAATCTTTTGTATGTGTTCAGGTTCTTTGCTTTTTTATTTGTTTGCTAAATGAATTTAGGGCTGATGCCTTTATATTTGAAAGACTGAGATACCAGAATCAGCTTCATCTTTAGGTGCGTGTAGGGAACAGGGAAAGGGGACGTTACTAGAACCTCTGCAGTAAGTCCTAGTCTCCTGCGAGCCACGGCAGCACAAGGCAAATTACAGGAAAGGTAGAAAAATGGGACTGAGAAAAAGCTGAGCTTTGGATCTGATCAGTGCTGCTCTGGGCAGCAAAGACGGAAAGCCCCCAGTTTACCGCACCTTTTATTCAGTACATCGGGAGAAACAAATGTAACAAATGACTTGCAGAGAGTTCAGTACATCTGCGTAAACAAGATGTAACAATCCAAGAACAATGAGGAATTGAGTAGATGAAGATTTTGTTCCTCCCAGGATGTCTTCAGCTGGTGTAATCTTGTCCTGGAGAATCACAGCATCACCAGATCATTGAGTTCTCAGTTGTGACCGGAGGCCAAAATGGAATTATGTCTCAGAATTCCATAGCTGGGCTGTAGGCAGGAGAATTAGGCTAACCAAATGATTTTTCCCTAAAATTATGTAGCATTGCTCCCGACAGGTGCAGAGACTAGTTTAGAATCCTTACTCCACCATTCACTAACCTAGCGAGGGAAGAGGAATCCCTGACTGGGCTAAGCTCCTGTGACACAGGAACCATACAGGTGCCTCATGTCCTTAGCTCTCAAGGCTATTGTGAGGGGCAAGGAAGGCCAAGGTGTGAAGCACTGAACCATGCAGATGGTTCACTGAAAGAGCCGTCATTCAGCAGCTTTGCTTTTCCCAAATTCTTTCTTCTTTCCTCTGATGTTTACACCTAAGTATGTGCAAAAGAATAGCAAAGTTTAAGGATTAAAGAAAAGTAACCAGCATGTTTGTGCTTCTGGGCCTCACTCCTCCAGTCATGAGTCTGCTCCCCTTCTCCAACCACAGACCAGGGCCAGCTTGCTTCCATATTCCTTGATCCCAGCACGTGAGTTTTTTTAGAGTCCTCAAGCCCTTTTACCAGGCAGGTAAGGCAGCAAGAGAAATTGCCAAGTTGAGACTCCAGAGTGAGAGAGTAGGACATAGACCTTTTTTTGTTTGTTTTTTTTGTGGTACTGGGGATTGAACCCAGGGCCTTTGGACTGAGCTACATTCCCAGACCTGTACATATGTGTGTGTATATATGTGTTAGTATATGCTTGTAGTATCCAGTGTTTACATTCCTTATGTGAAGTTGGTACATGTACATAACACATCTTAATTCCTTTTTTCATCCCCTTTTCTTCCCCTTCTTTCTGCTCCCTCCATCTCTTTTGAGACAGGGTCTCACTAAGTCACTAAGTTGTCCAGGCTGGGCTTAAACATGTATTCTTCTGCCTCAGCCTACCAGACTGCTTGGATTACAGGCACATACCTTTTCATTGTGCCTTGCCTGTGCTTCCTCCAATCCATCCAACAATGGAAGCACAAAAGAGAGCCAGAGCTGAAAACAAGGAGAGCTGGAAAAGTAGACAGAAGATGAAAAATAGAAGTGGCTACTTTTTTCATTTTCTAGTGGTCAAAACATTTTGTACAAACATACTTTCATATTGTAGTCATAATGTGGCAGTATAAAAACAGCTACACAAGTCTAGCTGCTTAGGACATACCTAGAATTTAGAAAGTCTGAGAAACATTTCTTACTAGATAACCCTAGTCCCAACTCTTACTATAATTATTTACATTTTTATTTTTAGAAATTAAGAATTACAGAAAAGAGCAAAAATGAAATTATGATAATATCTATTTTCATTAGTTAAAATGAACCATTGTTAAAATCTTGGTATATTTGGATTTAATTTTTTAAAAAGGTTTATTATGTTTCTAAAATATGAATGCTATTTTAAAATGAAATATTTTGATTTTTAACTTATAGAAGTAAGACTAAAAGAGCTATTAAACTTCAAATATGTCTTTTCTCATCTCAGGAAATATTATTTTATAAACCAGGAATGGTGGTGCTTGCCTTTAATCTCATGATTCTGGAAGGCAGAGGTGGGAGGATCACAGGATTGGGCCCAGGCTAAGGAACTTAGTGACTTAGCAAGACCATCTCAAAATAAAAATAAAAAAAGGCTGCAGAGGTGAATTAAATCCCCAGTACTACCACCACAACCAAAAAAAAAAAAAAAAAAAACCAGACAAAAAAAGCTATACTCGATGTAGTAAAGGGCATAATTCTTAAAATCTGAACCCCAAATTGGGTGTGGTGGTGCACATCTGTAATCCCAGCACTCTGGGATGCTGAGACAGGAGTATTGAAATTTAAAA
>NW_004624833.1:5443318-5480879 GCF_000247695.1 Heterocephalus glaber | reverse complement strand
ATTTTAAAAGTTATATTATTTTAATTTTCAACATTTTAAATTTACTTATTGCTACGAAAGAAATAGGATTATAGCATGATCACACATCTTTATATCTTTTCTCTCCCCTTCACTGCCAACATTTATAAGTTTTATTATTATTTTTACATTTTTTGAGTTTATAACATTACATTTTATTATATAAGTACAACTTCCATATGTTGAATGGTTGACGTTTAAGTGGATTGAATGCTTAACATTGGTCTTTGTAAAAAATACTGTATGGAGTGGAGATGTGGCTTAGTAGTGCAGTGTGAGCTTAGCATGCATGAGGTCCTGGGTTCAGTTCCCAACACCATAAACAAATAAACCAACAAATAAACAACAAATGAACAGAACACTCATGTAACTCCATTTCTGAATTTTTTATTTGATGAAAAATGAATTGGCAGGTTTCCATTGTCTGGGTTTTTTCAGACAGGCTGAGGAATAGCATGGTCCATTAATCCTTCTGCAGCTTGTTATGTCCACTGCTTTTGTGCTTGATTGCCATTGCAGGTATAATATTATTGGGTTATGCTATTTTCATCTCAGAATAATTGTTCCATTGTCTTACAGCATTGACTGATGCTATGGAGAAGTCTAAGGAAGACTGACTTTAACTCCTTGCAGGTTAGTTATTTGCTTTTTCTGCCAGATGCCTTAAATTATTTATCCCTAATATTGAGGAGTTTGAGTAGGCTCTGACTTTATGTAGAGTCTGATAGTAAGTTTTATCATAATACATGTTCTTTTGAAGTGTAGACAATCTTTTAAAAATGCCTTTAATTCAGATAAAATTTTTGTTTTGCATTTTTGAGTATCAACTATTTCATATTTTCGGCTACTTCTGGCATCTAAGTTACCCTATATCTTTTATGTCAATTATCTTTCTTCTCATTGCTCCATTCTTTTAAACCTTCATGTACTCTAATTGTCTCAAGGCTTTATTCTAATGCCTGTAATTTGATTATCAGTGGTGCCCACTCTGTTCTTTGCTCTTCCAATTTATTTGTTATTTCTTTAATGATGGCACTTTGATTTTTCAGTGTTTCCAGAGGCCTTCAGTTTCCCTTCTCATAACAGTCTTGTTCCATCATTTTGCTTTTGGCTCAGCATTGGTTTCATAGACTTATAAAGATGCATGTGGTAAAAAACAAAACAAAACAAGGACACATGAGAAAAATTCATTTGTTTCATTGTTTTAGGATGGTTATGAAAAAAGAATTTTCTCCTAACTGAATCAAAACCAAAACTCTACATTTTTTGGATTATGTTTTCCTAACTGAATTTTTGAACAGAAACCAAAACATCTGAAGAGATTTATAGGAGATCAGGGTGAACCCAGGCATTGACACAGAAAGTTGACACCATTTCAAGTGGCTCCTTATTAGGACTTATAAGTTTTCTATCCCTACTTTTCCAATTCCTGGACCTTTTGTAGATTTTGTCTACTTTTCATACAGTCAGAGAACATTTCTAATTGTCATTATAAGTTTCCACAGAAAATGATGAAGAAACTCTCCTTTAACCCACATCTTCTTATGTTAATTAAAAATAAATATATTGGAAACTTTTAAATTAAAATTTAAATTGTCTCATGCTGGGAATCTTCTCTGTAGAGTAAGCCACTCACCACATCTAACAAAGCTTCTTTTGATGTCAGAAGCTAAAAACAAAAAACAAACAAACAAAAAACCTAATGGGCTGAGATTAGATACAATGGAATAAATATAGAGATAGAGCTTTCTAGGGCAAACACCAACATATTTATAAGGAGGATGCAAAGGCTTGAGACGTATATGGTATTTAAACTGTATTCAAGTAATAGCAAGACAATTGGTAAGAAAATTAACTAGCCTCACTTATGAGAAATCAATTCACTGGGCTGGGGATTTAGCTCAGTGGTTTCTCTGCCTGCTGTGCAAGCTCAAGGACCTGAGTTCGATCCCCGGTACCAAAAAAAAAAAAAAAAGAAAAAAAAAAGAAATCAATTCATCACCATACCCAGTGTGTTTTTGTAGTTTCTCCTCAGTGTACTCAGAGTTAGAAGGAGGCTATTTATTTTGATTACATCTGCTGAATTTTGTGGTCTTTTCAAATGATGCACAGTAATGGGCTGTTTCAGCAAATATAATCAAATTGTTTCATTTACTTTAGCATGCAAATTCAAGCTCCCTGGTGCAGTTTAAAACAGAAAAATAGTTGCTGGAGTGCCATATGTTGATGGCTTTGTTTGATTCTCCTTAGCCTGAGAGCAGGTAGGGGTTAGCAAGTAATTTCTGTAATTTTACATGGAAAACATTACAACAGCATGAAAGTATTTAATAGTATAGTGGTTTTTGTTTAAAGTACATGTTCACCAGAATCTTCTTTATAAATTTCTACCTCTGGAAATATTTAAGGAGTATAAAATCTGAATCATATTAAACCTTACTTAGGAGTCAATTCTATACACATGGAGAGTGGGGGAATAATTAATCTTTACTAAAATGGGAGAAATTTAAAAGCTAGAAAAAATTGATATTATAAGCAATGTTTCACGGGGTCCCTCAATCATAAGAATCATTACAAAAATGTGGCCCTTCTACAGTAGGTTGTGTCATTAGGGTGAAAGATGGCTTAATCTCTCTTTTTGCTCTTTGTTGTTTTTCTCATGCTTTATATTCTTATTGTTTGGTGTCCTAGGCAAGGGCATATATAATGCCTAAGATATGTTTGTTTCAAAAGCTAGGCGTAATGGAAAATACATTTACCCACACAAAAGGACATGGTGCCTATTAAAATAAGACAGGAATTGTCCTTTACCTACACTTTAAAAAACAGGAAAAATGTTTGCCGAGTACCTACTGAGATGGTCATTTGGCTATATAGTACATACAACACCTGCAGCAATCCTTCAGGGAAAGGAAGCCCTTTCCAGAACAGTAGTGGGCAGTGAGCTGTGCTCCTTAGAACTGAGTCAGAGGGCAATCCTCAGGGAAGAGCAGTAACTACTACCACTACTCTAGGTTGTCCTGAGGTGAGTGATTGTTTTCTGGAACTCCTTGGTCAGACCTGGAAATCTACGAAGCCCAGTCAAACTGGCTGCCCAGCAAATGTAAGAGCACTAGACTATGTCTACAAGAGAGGAGTTAGAGTCCTTGGTGAGAGGTACAGGAGCTGCTTGACCTCAGTGATTAAGGGTCTTTGTGCTGTGACTTCCAAATTTCTCTCTGGCCAGGCTCATGAGCTCCAGGCTCACACGTCCATCCACATGTTTGACATATCACAGCTCACAGCTATCTCAAAGCTAAAGTGTCTGAAACAGGACATTTGATTCTCTACCAGTGCCTGCTTTATGTCTTCTTTATCTTTACAATCATATACAATCTCAATTGTTTATTGTGATCTGATTACTCCAAGGTAATCTTTTCCTCTTTACTCAGTATGTCTAATCTATTAGCAAGTTCCGTTAATTCTTCTTTAATTCATAAATGCTCCTGAAATGTATCTACTTGTCTCCACTGATCCAGGCCACCTTCATCTCTAATTTAGATGAAACCAGCAACAGCCTCTGAAATTATGCTGATTCCTTCTCCAACCTAGCCCATTCTCCACTTGATGGCAACAATAATCTCTCAAAAGACACATGTTGCATTGCAACCTGTCATCAGCTTCTCAATGTGTTTAAAATAATGCTCGAGCTTTGGGTTCCAAAGCTCTGCCTCATATGGCCCCGGCCTCCCTCTTCAGGCCCACTCCTGCCCTCAGCCCCCAGCTCACTGTGTTCTAGCCACCCCAGCTGTCTCCCAGGACCTCAGTGCCTCATTCTAACCTCTTTCCTACCTGTTTCTTTCTTTCTGTTTTTGGTACCAGGAATCGAGCTCCGGTCCTTGTGCTTTTGAGGCAGGCGGTGAAACCACTGAGCTAAATCCCCAGCCCCTCCTACCTGTTTCTTAACATGGATGACCTTCTTTCCAAGAGCCTTCATCTCACCCTTTTATTTGTTTTCTTCATTACATTTTACTATACTGGAATTATTTTTACTGGTTTGCTTTTTTAAACCCTATTTCTTGTCTGTCTTTGCCTTTGAGTATGTAACAACTGTGAGAAAAGGGACTGTTCGGTGTCATGCCCTTATTAGCAACACATACAGGGAACCAAATAAGGGTTTGTTGAATGACTGAATGAATGAATGGTTTGAAGCGGACAAGACTGACACAAAGACACATTGCATATTCTCCAGAGGGAAAAGCCTGAGGTAAGACATGATGTAATCTATAAAATTCTGAACCAAACAGAAGAGGAATGTACATTTTGGTCACCAAATCCCAAAATACTTAGGCTGGAAATGCTGCCTTTGACATTTCAGAGAAGTGATTTTAAATCGATGAACTTGTGAAACCTGATAATTAAGAGGTAACTTAGAAAGTCTATATAAAGGACCAGGAATGAATATCAAAAGGATTTGGAAATTTTTACAAATGCTGTATCATAAAAAGCCATCAAATTAAACCTAAATGGTAAGAGTTGTTATGGGTAAAAGCTGAGAAAGCCCTCCTTCCGTTCCTTCCCCTCCCAAGTCTCTGGGTTTGTTTAATAGACACAAAAGCAACCGTGACATTTTCAAAAGTTGTTCCTAAGTGCTTTATCCTCCAACTCTATCTGGTGGACCTTCTTGTTTTACTGGTGAAAGAACAGCCTCTCTGGAGACTATGTGACCAGCTGTAGGCTAAGCTTGGTGATGGGAAGAGCTGCAGGATTGAAAGTAGTGCTGGTACAAGAGCTCCTGCTCCTACCTTCTGTCCCAGTCCTAATTAATATTCAGCATCCCAAACCCTAGGGAAAATGGCGAGATAGAGAAAATTGCATTTAGCATCTACTTCTTCGTCCTTTACCCTGTTAGGTGGTCTATTCCCAGGCTCCATAATGGGATTCCAGAGCTGCCCCCTAGCTAGAGTCCCATTAGAAAGAATAAAAGCTGCTAAGTCATTAACACCTTAGCATGAATTAGCTAATGACCCTACTGGGAAACTACTGACCTTTGTGAAGTGAAATATTTTGGCCAGAGGCCTACCCTTCCCTCTCATATCCCACACTGCTCCTCCTGGGTCCATGCCGGCTAATGAGCATGTGTGGGCAGAGGAGTTCAATACGGATTGACTGATGTATTGATCTATGGAAGCAAAGCTGAGCTTAATCTTCCCTTGCAGCTGCTCCTTTCCTCGCACATCTCTGGAGAGCATGTTTTGCTTGGCCCAACATCCCCACGCATCACCAACTGCACCTTTTGAACCAAGTGTTGCTGGGAGTTTGGTGTAAAGTTAACCAGTGATAGAGAACCACCTACAGCCCCTAAACACGAGGGGCCAAATGTGCAGCCTGACAACGCGGAAATTTCTACATGAAGAGAAGGATGGCCAACGGGTTTCCCACTGCCAGAAGGGCACAGGACAGGGAGCAACCTTAATCCTTCAGAGAAGGGATGGCCTAGCTCTGACTCGCTGCCTCTGTGTGTGAAGCCATGAAGACCCTGGGAGGCCTCACAGTGCTGGTGTGTGGGAGGAGAGGTGGGTAGGCACTGTGGGCCCTCCTTGCTAATTATGCTGGACATTAGGGTGACCACCCAGCTAGGCCATGGGAAGCTTCCCATTCCTGGGATTGAGAAAAGGTTGCATAAAGTGTTCAGTCATTTGCAGTGATTAGGCTTCACCACCAAGGACCCCTAAAACTCTGAGTAGCAGGTTTGAAGAAGTCAGAATAATTGCAGCATCTGCCTGTTTGGTTCAGGTCAGGATGGTAGAGCAGTCTCAGAACTTTACCTTGGCACAGGTGGCTGGGCACCAAATTGTTGACTTTTGCCTGCAAAAGGAGGCTAACATAGTAGAAACTCTCAAAAACAGCCTTTTAGCACTGGGATTAAAAATGATTCCACAGTTTTATTTCCTAATACCTCTAACCCCTTAGGAATGGAAAGAAACTTGCCTTTATTTAACAACGACCGTGTTTTATACCTGTTCCACTTCCAGTTGAACAGTTGGCACATGCCTAGTCTGTGTTGAAATGTGTTGTAAGCATAAACTACCTCAAATTTCAAAGATTTCATATGACAGAAGGAACTTGAAGTATTTTATTTATATTTTTAATATTGATGTTATGTTGAAATGATATCTTTATAAATTAGTTTACAAAAAATAAATAAGAATAATTTCACCCTTTCTTTTTATTTAAAATGTACCTACCAGAGAATTTAAAATCATGTAGATGACTCACATTACATATCAATTGGACAGTGTTGCTCTAGACCCAGGATAAATATATCTATTCATTATCTTATTTAATCCTCACAACTATGACATGAGGTAGGTAATATCATCCCTATTTTATTCATGAAAATACCAGAATTAGGAAGGTTGGATAGCTTCCCAAGGCCACGCATCTAGTAAATTGCTGGCTTGGAATTTGAACCCAGGCCCCAAGGACTCTGACCTACATTCTCCTGTGACATTATGCTGCTATATTGACATCCTCTTCAGGGAATTTCTGTAAAATGCTGAAGGAAGGAACATGAGAAATGGTTGTGGAAATGCTGACAGCAGTTAAATTACACAATTAAAAATGCAGAAGGTTTCTGAGGCATGAGCCATCATTGAGGCAGGAAAGGACAATGAATCTGGCTCCAGTTAGATGTGAAGTCTGGGTCCTCACTAAGGGAGCCTGTAATCCTGGAACCTCAGATGTGCATATCCCTCAGGGAATTTTAAAGGATCCTAGATGGAGTGGCATTTCTGGGATGGAGCTTATGCCTGGCCTGAGCTCTGAGTCCTGGATGTCAGCTGAATATGAAGCCTTAATGTGAACATTCTGCTGGATGTTGGCGTGAGAGCACTGAGGTAGCAGGGACAGGAAGGTAGATTCCAGAGTGCTGCAGGGAGAATTAACAGCCCCCTTGATTCTGTCTCAACAGAACTTACTGTCATAAATAATCATCCTGTATTTGAAACCTCTTTCCCTCATCCAGGAAGGCATTTTTAATCTTCCTTTTTTTAGTTAGTGCAGTGAGGAAGGTTTGGAACTGCTTGGAAAGGTTTTTTTTTTTCTTTCTCACATTTCTCCAACACAAGATGAGCCCTCTCTCCTGGTCCCGACCCTAGTGTCTCCCTAAAAGAGAGAGTGTTGCTTCCTAAAAGAGAGGCCTCCATGGGGGCCTGATGGCTGTATGTTGGACACCCCAGGGCTGTGCCTCAGGAAGTTTCTCTCTGTAGTTCATCTGTCCCTGAACCCAGACTTAGAAAAACAGGAGGCAGCCAAGGGAATACCTATGGAAGGCAGGAAAGTCGATGACAGATAGGCCTTCTGCACTTCGGAGTTAAACAAGTAAAATCCCCCTAAATAGTATTCAGTTCAGAAGATTCATGAATAGAAAGGTAAATGGCCTGTTTAGAGGTTGGACTGAGGAGAGAAAGAAGCCATGGTAATGATTTCCCCAGCCCAGAGGAAAGGGGAACAAGTCAGAAGGAAATGATTGACTTATAATTACACTGAATGGTGACCCTAGGGCTTGTGACTGCAGAAAATTACTAGAGTTGTCCATGGCCCTACAGCAGCAACAAAACCCCTAAAGCCCAAGGCTGCAAAGCAAGTTGGCTACAGTCACTTCTGAGTGCCTTGGGAGGAGGTGGGGCATATGAAGGGGCAAGAGTGCTGGCCACTGGGGAAGTTTTGGGTAAAGCTGCAGATGGAGCTGTTTCAGGGTCACACTGCCCAGCACAATGGAAGAGAGTACAGTATTGGGAGGCAGATCAGTCAGAAAAAAAAAAATTCATGTACAAGTTGTAAATACAATTTGAAGGTCTGGATCTCCCAGCTTTTGAGGGCCCCAGAATGATGTTGCAGAGCCCAACAGATAGGACACATGAATGGCCCTCAGCTGGACCCATCTGAAGCTGGATAAGGCATCCAGAATGGACCTACATAAATGCAGCTATTCTCCTTGATGATGACCTTGCTGGCAGTGTGTCCAACCCTTCTGGGACCTACTCTTATTTATGGCCAGTTCCTATGACAGTACCATAGCTAACTGTAAAGGTGATCAGTCAGGAGTCAAAGCAGGGCAGGGCAGGTCAAACAAGATAGAACTTGTTTGGCCAAAGGTAACTGTGTGAATATCTTGACCTGGGTACCTGCTAGAATAACCTGTGACTATTTTGAGGAACAAGGAAATTAAGGCTATGTACCTCTGGAGATTGTCCCTTAATGTCATTAGTCCCCCAAATTCCAGCTAAATTTTTATCAGCTTATTCAACAAAAATGTAAATCAATATTTGAGCTTTTTGCTTATTTTTCTAGCCTACGCAATAAATTAACAGTTGTAAAGTAAATGGCTGATAGATGTGAAATGATTGCTTTGCAGTTATGTTTTATCCACGGGCCACTCATTATATTTCCTCTGATCTAAACCCATGGTGGTAAAAGACAGATTTATTGAGCTAACTGCTTTGCAGATGCTTCTGCCTCGTTCAGATTCTTCCCTCCATGGCCTCACCAGCAAACACCCATGAATTATGTCAGTTTGGTCTGAAAAATACATACCTCTCTACTATGGTTTGAATAAATGTTCCCCAAAGACAGATGTGTTAAAGGCTTGGTCCCCAGGGTAATGTCATTGAGAGGTAGTGGAAGCTGTAGAGGATAAAGCATAAGGGGAGCTACTCATTGAACGCATGCCCTTCAAGGTGACTGGAGACCTTGGACCTCTTCCTCTTTCTCTTTTGGTTCCCAGCCATCAGGTGAATGTTTCTTTTTTCCTGCCAAACACACCCCACCATTGCATCCAGCATCCCCAGCAGAGATCAAACGCAATAGGTTTGTCCAGTCTTAGACTGGAATCTTCAAACCTGTGAGCCAAAATAAGCCTTTTCTCTTTACAAGCTAATTATCTCAGGTATTTTGTTATATTGATGGAGAGCTGACTCACACAGCTGTTTTCTAACAGGAAGGAACACATTATTTTAGGCTTTATAAGCAAGCCTTTAATGTTCTAGAAAAGGGTTGAACAAAGCTTGATGTTTGACAACAGCTCTAGTAAATGCATTGAAATAATAGCAGTGATTTAAAAGCCCAATGTGAAATGCCCAGATGTCATCTGGAATTAAACAGGGCTTAGAAATAAAATGAACTCAGCATCTCTTTTTACCCCACCTCTTTCTAAGAGCAGTATGGAAAGCAAAACCCCCACAGATCCAGCCCTGTCGCACAGTGTTAGCAAGTAAAGTGCAGAGCAGGTCACAGTATTTCTAATTCAGATTAATGACCCCATTCAGCCCTGTCTCCTTAGCAGGAAATTAGAAAGTGTAGGAAGGAGCAAACAGTGATTCATAATGTGTAACTCTGGATATTGGCAGTTGCGCTCATTAAAAGCTAAGATATTGTTTTGATATAAAATAAATGAGTCTGATTTATTTATGGGGTAAAGTGTTCTCCATAATGGGAGTTCCCTTTTATAAAAGCCAGCTAGTTATGTATCCCTATATTTGAAGGACAGGAGAACTGACCTTTGCCATGGAGTGTTTGCTGCAGTTCTGTCACAGATAGTCATTTGAGGTAACAGGCTTGTGGGGGTCTTAAGCTTTTCTGATAACTTTTCTGTTGATTCTATATCTTTTCTGCAGCTTGTTATCCCTCCCTACAGGGCTTAGTCCTGGCCTACCATTCTCCACCCTGCACATTTACTTTCTCAGGGGAACTTATTTAATTGGGGGCTGCATTTGTCACTAGATTGCATCCAGTTATGACCTTTTTCTACCCAAGTTTTATGACCTCCTTCACTCCCTGACACACAGACAGACAGACAGACAGACACACACACACACACACACACACACCTCTTCCAACATAAAACATTGTTGTGCCTATATAAATTCCCTTCTTTAGATCCCCATTTATGACCAAGTGTATTTGTTCTTTCCTTCCTTTGCCTCTTATATCTCATTTGTTACAAAGAGCTATCCCTTCTTTGGAGTCAGCTCTTCTCATCCGTTTTCACACTCAATATAAACTTGCTCAGGCTATTGTTTAAGAGAGAGAAACAACTAATTTGAATACAAACCATGCAACACCCAGTTACTGGGCATACCCACTAAACTTTCGCTACTAGAATTCATTCCTTTGGCATCAATTGAGAATTGTTAGAAGTCCAGTCTTGGGCTTCACAACAGATGTGTTACATCAGAAACTGGGAGGCAACTGTGTGCATTTCAAAAACAAATCTTGTGGCACTCATATTTGGCATTCACACAAATCTTACACTCTTCCCTGATTGTTTTGGGTTCACTGGGTCAGGAAGCTGGCTTCTCTTGTTGTCTTCAAGAATCCAGGAAGAACTCACAAATACATTTGTTGGCTAGGTGATTTTGCAATATTCCTTAAATATTTGGGTTTTTTTTCTCTAAGTGACATAAGGAAAGGAAAGTTTGTCGTCAAAGTTCAAAGTACAAGTATGTATTTAAGTAGAATAGGGAACAGACATTGATTAAAAATATTTGTAGGTTGGTGAATTTTGACTTATTGTTTTATTACTTGTTAAGCAAGTAGTAAATTATTTAATAGCATGGGTTTAGGAATCATAATTGGGCTGGAGGAATCCTTAATTGGGGCAATAATACTTGCCTCAGAGGGTTAATAATACCAGCGCAGAGTATGTATTCAAAGTAATTGTAATAGTATTTGTTACTTTTATAACATATAACATTCTGTATCATTTATTATGCTGGTGGGTTTGTACATAAGCTTAATTATTAACACTGAAGCAAGACAGTGTAAAGGTTTAAAGTATATATTAGCAAAGTGGTTCTCACGAAGCAGTGGGCATTGTTACCTGATAATTGTTAGAAATGCAAATTCCTGGACCCCACCCACATCTACTAAAATAGAACTCTGAACAGTGGAGTTAGCAGTCTGTGTTTTAACATGCTTGCCAAGTGATTCTGATTTCTGCTGAAGTTTGTGAACCCCTGCTTTAAAATCATATGCATGTACACTGCACACATCACTTATCTATGATGTACTCATTTTGGGGAACAATCTATTAATGGATGAGAGGACCATGGTAACTAGCAACTAGAGAATTCTTGCTGAGGACAAGTCAATAGGGTCCTAGTCCTTTGAATTTGGGAAACAGACCCAATTCCTAGTTTCGGTATAAGGCCATTCAGTATACTAGCTTTCTGACAGGTCTTTGACAGATGAGGTACCTGGTAGCAGTCTTCTTTCCCTAAAATGTTTCCCTGGCCTGCAGCAATCAAACAGCTAAGCTGGAAACTGGACCTGAAGTTCTGTTAACCCTTTGTCAGCTAAAGCACTGGAGTAATTTGTCTTCCCAGAGAGATTTTATTTTCAACCTCTTTCCCTCTCACCACACTACAGAGGAAAAGTGCCCCTAAAACATTGCTTTGTCAGGCTTCTGTCTCTGTGTGATTGAACAGCCAGGTCAGGGGTCAATAGAGGTGAAAGGTCATTGCAAACTAAATGTAGCTGCTGAATCTCCTTGTGCTTCTCCTTGGTGTCATGAAGACAGATTGCATTTAAAAAATTCTCCAATATCACAGCTCTCATTTTCTCCTTTTTCACATCTCCTCCAAACATTTCTTAATGAACTGTATGTACCTCCATCATCTATGAACCTGATGGTTTTAAAGCCAGGAGTAGCCTAGCTAGAAATGATCAGAACTGAGTCGATGAAGCCAGCTTTCTGAGTGTTTTTGCCCCTATGTTAGTAAGTTTGGTGGGCTTTTTCTACAGTCTAAGCCATCATGTTACTGTTTATGAAAATATCAAACAAACCTGTGATAAAGTCAAGTCAGTTCTTTGGCGACAGGGAAAATTGAGATGTTGGCCGAACACTTCTTACCCTTTGTCTTTTACACATTTCTTTTTAATTGCTTACCTGTGCTTTATAGATTTTTTTCTGTGAATTTTGAATTCTATACCAGCATCTTCCACCATCTACTCAGGAATTTCTCAGGGAACCCCAGTTAATTTGAATGAATTTAAGCAAAAAGCAATTAGGATCATGATCTTATTTAGCCACATCTGCTAAAACCAAGTAAGTGTTTGTTAAAGAAGGGTGATCCTGCCTTCTTCTTTGTTAGGTTCTAAAGTTGAGAACTTCTGAGTTTAGAAAATAGAATATGCATCAGCCAAATAGAATAGGCGCTAGTGATTACTTCTTTAATGATGAGAATCCCTATATCCAATCCATGCTGTTTTATGAGGTCTTCATATTTACCATAATGTGTTTGCTCACAGCAGATGCTCAACACCTTTGTTGATTCAGTATTATTTACAAATGTGAGTTGCAGTGACAAAAAGCATAAAAACTGGACTAGAGATGTAAGACATCTTGTTAAAGTAAATTAGGATTTAATCAAATTTGAGTTTCTATTGTTGGTGCAGATGATAGAAGAAAGAAGTGAAATCCTGCTTTTCAGTGAATATTTGTATGTAAAGCAGTGATCTGAACCCTCTGTTGTAAGTGCTCCAGGGATGTGACTTTCCTTTTCTACTCCCTCTAATGTGTATGATGGGGGAGGAAAGGTTTGCAGAATTATCTACAAAATATTTTGAACCTATTGTGCAGTAAGCATTGCTTATAGACAGATTAAATTGTCTTATACATAGTTCCTACTTATTCCTAAATGCTTATATAAACACACTATTATCATAAATAAAATGCATTTACTTGTAATTATTACAAAATTAATTGTGGTTTTTTTATTATTCTGTTTTTGGCATCTGTCAACCATTATCAAATTGTGAAAGAAAGTGAAAATTGTCAGAATCAAAATGAAGTTGCTTGCATTAACCCTAATTAAAAAAATAAAACTTGGAAATTATGAAGCATGGATTCTTATGAATGATTGCCTGATAGTAACTGTTACAAAAACCTTTGTCAGAACCACAAGCTTGCCAGAGGCCCCTACAACCTTATACAAAATATACTTTTACAAGAACATTTGCTCAGCAACTATCTGTTCAAACCTAGATTGATGCCACTCTCGGTATTAATCACTGTGGCCAAGAATTATTGGTTCAAAATATCAGATGTAATTTTCCTCATTTTTGACT
The DNA here is from genome assembly GCF_000247695.1 of Heterocephalus glaber. Next base: position 5,467,754 of record NW_004624833.1, on the reverse strand, counting down.
TTAAAACTTCCCCATGCCTCAACCTCTTTGAGTACACTCATAGTTTATTATGACACACACATTCCCATTACAATGCTATGTATTTCTTTTCTTTTGAAAATCTCTGACATTTGTTTTATTTAGATTGACAACGTGATGTCTGAGATTTTTTTAAATAGAAAAGTGTGTTTTCTTTCTGTCACTGTGACAAATACCTGAGATAACCTAAAAGAAAGAAAAGTTTAGGGGCTGGGGATTTGGCTCAGTGGTTCCGCCACCTGCCTCGCAAGTGCAAGGACCCTAGTTCGATCCCCGCTACCAAAAAGAAAAAGAAAAGTTTACTTTGGCTCACAATTTCTGATGTTCAGTCTGTTGTCACTTGACCCTGTGGGGCAGCACAGTATGTCATGGAGGGAACATAGAGGAGGAGGAGGAGGAGGAATCCTGTTCATTTCCTGGCAACCAGGAAGCAAGGAGAGAGGCTAGTGTCCCAATATCCCCTTCAAGGGCATGCCCCCAATGACCTAACTTCATCAATACTGTCTCACAATTAAGACTTAGCTGCAGAAAGTCGAAGTTTTGTTTCAATTCTTGCCTGAAAATGGATTATCTCTTTCCTTTTAAAATTCATCTATACTGTCCAGAAACTTGCTAGAATATCTATCATTGTACCAGATAGTCTAGAGATAATTTTAAAGCATTGGTGTCCTTCTGGCACTCTAAAACCAAAGAGAAATAGTTTTGCATCATGTAAATGATATTGGTTAGTCATGTAACTATTTGTTTTCACTTGTGTACACTGAAATACCATGCAAATTAAATTACAGTAGTTGGGAAACTGAACCACATATTTGAAATCATTAGAAATTCCTTAGAGCATTCACCTGATTTGTATGTATTTAAATATACTCTTTGATAGAATTAGGAGGCCTTTACCACCATCTGTGTTGCTGTAACAAAATGCAGGTGCAGCAAATATTGGTTCCATGTTTGACACCAGTTTAAATGGCAGCTAGACATTTCTAATCAATTGCAGCAATCCTTCTCCTGAGCTAGGATATTTATGCCTCAGAATCCTGTGTTCCAGGCAGCTGTAACCAATGGAGCTGATTGGATGATGAAATCTATGTGTTATTTCTGGAGTGGTGAAGAGCCTGAGCTTTGCAGTCAGATGACTCAGGAAGTTCAAATCCCAGTTTTCAGCATGATTTGCTCTCAGCTGAGTCCATGATTTGCCAGTCACCCTTAGTATCCTCTGAGTATGCTTATAAAATTATCTTCTAGCCCATGTACCACATTTGTAGTAGGGGCTATACTGTTTCCTACCACTGAAGCAGAAGAATGTCTCACAGAGGATGGGGGTGGTCAAATGCCTAGTAGAGATTCCAAGCTCCCAAGATACAGGCAGTGGTTCTCAGTCTTCTGCAAACCTAAGAATTGTACAAGGCCTTTGTTCAAAAGCACATTTTCAGTTCATTCACCCCAAATTCTGATTCAACAGGTGTGAAGCAGAGCCCAGGAATCCACATTTTAAAAAGCACCTGAGGAATCCATGTGCCTCCCTTTGTGAAATAGTGGTTTGTTTAGTGGTAGTATTGGGGTGTTAGACTGTATCACTTTGGATGGCAGAGGAGGTGGGGTGGGTGACTAAACTGATGTCGGCATAGGGAGAGACAGACAGCAGTGCAGGAGTCCTGTTAGGAAGAATAAGACAGAGATTTGTACCTTCACTTCTTCCACCCTGTTCCTAACTCTTTCTCTTTCAAAAGAAAAATCTTAAAGGATATCTTATGATGATATACACAAAACAGTTGGAAACAGAGCTAAAGCTATGCCAGTGAGGAGTGAGGAGTTCTGGAGAACTCAAAGAAGACCCTTTTCCCCCTCATCCCTTCAGAAGGCTTCTAAGGCAGATCTATGGACAATTTAGGGTTCCTTCAATTTAGTTTGAAAATAGATTTTATCTAACCCCTTGTATAGCTTTCCCATTGCTGGGATGAAATACTTGGCACCCACAAATTAAAGGAGGAGTGGTTTGTTTGGGCTCATGGTTTTAGTAGGTTTAGTCCATGATTAGCTGGCTCCAAGGTAGAAACAGCATGGAGGAAGGGCATGGAGGAGGAGGACAGCTGCTCATCTAATGCCAGCCAGGAAGCAAAGAAAGAGGGAGGGAAGAAATGATGAAGAGAGAGAGAGAGAGAGAGAGAGAGAGATTAGGGTCAAGAGTGCATCTTCTAGGTTATATCTCCAGTGACCTGCATCTTCTGATCTTCTGACCAGGCCCCACTTCCTAACAGCACATTCAGGTGTGAACTCATCCATGGATTAAACCACTGATTGATATAGCACTTTCATGATTCAATCACTTTCAAATCTCTGTGAATATGAGACTCTTAAAGGACCTTTAGACTTAAACTATAGCATTCAGCCCCTGGTTCCCAACAGGCTTATGTCTGTTTCATTATCAAAAATACATTTAGTCCATCTCTAAGAGTTGCCAAAGTCTTAACAGTTTCAGTAGTGCTGAAAAGTACAAGTCTAAAATCTCCTCTGAGACTCAAGGCAGACTTTTAGCTGGAAGCTCCTATAAAAGTTAAGAGTTAAGCTTCCAATATATAATGGCACAGAGTAAACCTTCCCATTCCAAAGGGGTATAATAGGGGAATATAAAGGAATTGGATCACAACAAGACCAAAACCAAGTGGGGAAAACATTAAGTTCTATAGCTACATACCCAGCATGCAGGGCAGGTTGTGGTGAGATGTGAACTCCAAAGCACTTAGGCAGCCCTACCCCAATTTGCTGGTTGCAGCTCACATGGAGTCTCTCTTGAGTTGGCTATGCTAACTGCCTGTAGCTTTTCTCAGCTGAAATTTAACATTCCTGGCATCTACAACTTTTTGAGATCTCCATTGTACCATCAGTTTCACTCTTACAGTTTTAGGCATTGCCCTCTCAGGAACTGCTGGCAGGGACTGTGACCCTGTCACACATTTTTGCCTCATCTAGGTCTTTTTAAATCTGTGCAGAAACCTCTGTGACTCCATAACCTTTGCATTCTGTAAGAAAAGCTAGCACTGTGCGGATGATGCCCATGTCTGCCTCTGGCTCAATTAGTAGCCTGGGCCCCCTTGGACTGTGGATGCAGCAGCCTCTAAGTGCCTGTATGACTGAACTTGGGGAAACACTTCCTTAGTTTGCCCAGAATCAGCAGGGTGCCTTAAGGCTTTCTTCTCAAACCAAAACATTTCAAAGGGGTTTACCCTTTTATGCCCTTGTGTTTGTGATGGGTTAGGTCTGGGTATTTCCTGAGATGCCCCAAGGCATCTTTTGTATTGTCCCAATATACAGCACTTGGCTTCTTTTCAATCCTAAACTTTTTAGCACCCATGCTTTCTTTGGGCCCAAGTTTACATGTACTTCTGTTCTGGCCAAGCTGTAAATTCTTCAAATCATTCAGCTTTGCTTTTTGATCCCTATTCTCTCTGTAGATCTTGCTAAAAGGAGCCACTGGGGTCCATGCCACAGCCTGAATGTAGAGTTGTCTTGAAAAACAATTTTTTGCCAGATTAATTAGTCTGCTACCTTTAAGTTCAGTCTTACAAAAAGTCTTAGGACATTGGCAAAATATGGATAAGTTCTTTGCCAGAATAAAGGTAATATGCATGTTTTCTAGTTCTGTTTGTAATAGAATCCTTGTTCCTAAATGAAATCTTATGAGCCCGATCTTGTTCTTCACCATCAGAATTCCTATCATCATTATGATCCTCTGAGCTGTGATTAGAATTACCCATCAAGATCTTACAGCTTTCTAGAGCTCCTCTGACCGTTATCTTCAAGCCCTTCTGAAATCTGGGTAGAAGCCTGCCACAAACCAGTTCCAAAGTCTTCTGAACCACATGCTCAGGTACAATCATGCCAGGAACCCCACTTTTCTGGCACCATTTTTCTTTATTACTCAGTTTTCCCATTGCTGGGACAAAATACCTGACACTCACAAATTAAAGGAGAAGTTTAGAGGGAGAGAGAGGAAACTGGGGAGAAGAATACATCCTTCTGGGTTATATATGCTCCCCCACCAGTGACTTGCATCTTATGACTAGGCCCCACCTGCTAATAGCAATTCAGGTATGAACTCATCAATGGATTAATCCACTGATGAGTATTGCAGCCCATAATCAAATCACCTCCAAAGGTCCTACCTCTGAAATGAGGCATTTTGGGACATTTTAGATCTAAAGAATAACTCCTCCATTTTATGGGTGAAGAAATTGTTGTCCAAAGAGGTGATATGACTTTCAAGAGGCAGACTAGAGGTGTAATTAGATGATCACCCTGGCCTATTTACTTTCTAGCCACCTTAATTTTCCAAACAGGGTTCTTTAGATACCATTGTATAATCTGAGGTACAAAGGTGCCCTGGGGGAGACAGAGGTACCACTGGATGAAATACAGGTAAGCAGGGTCACCTGCAGATTTATGGCAGGATTTCACAGACTTTTGAGATCCTACTGGGAATTGTGAATCTCCCATAACAATGATAGAGGCAGAGTTTTTCAAACTTATTTAGTAACAGATATTCTTCTCACCTGTTGTAATCAATAAGCATCTCAAGATACTATTGTTTTAAGAAAAATTGTTTGGGGATTATACATACCCTGTGGCTTTCCTAAGAGAAACCAGAGAGAATCCATAGTCACCAAAAATTAGAGTCTATATGAAGTTTTGAATGCAGAGACATCCCCTGGCAGAGCCACCTCTGACATCCAGACTACTATACTTGAAGTCCAAATGGACCAGTGGGATCAATTCACAGGAGAAGGAAGCTGCAGACCAGGAAGAATTGCTGACTCACTGAACTGGCTGACTCAGGTGTGTATAGGTTCAGCTCTCAGAATTGCTTAGCTTTAAATGTTACCAGCTGCTAAGGTCCATGCTGCCTGTAATTCCCCAAGAACATGGGAGAAATGTTTTTCTAGAGGAAAAGACAAAATCTTACTCAAAGCCAACTCTGAAGAAGGCAGAAAGTCCTTTGCCTCAAATCTCTGTCTCACCTTATTCAGGTGTGCAAGCGCTTTTATTTTGAGGGAGAAAGAGGGGAGGAATACAGTGAGTCAAAAAAACAAAACAAGGAAATTTCAATGTTGCTTCATCCTCACTCATTCTTGGTTCCATCTCTCTCTCTCTCCCTCTCTCTCTCTCTGGAAACACCTAAGACCTTGATATTTTGGAGCCAGAACCTGGATATTCCTTTCAGACAAAGACCTTAGTTTTCTGACAGTAGTTATTCGTCTATTCTTCTGAGCAAGGAGAGGAGGAATGTGGATTATGCTCTCAACATGAAGAAATTGGAGAAGCAGCTTATCTCTAAGGAAAAAAAGCCCTAATTTTTAAAGATCCATTTTGCCCTTTTGGTTACAAAAGGGGAGTTTTGAATGTGTCAGGCTGGCACAATCAGTTTGGTGTTCAGTTGAAGAAATGAGGATTGCTGAGGTCAAGGGTGAAGCCAGGGACAAGGGGGTTATTGGTGAATGCACACCAGCTACTTGGTAATGAAGCAGACACATTGCTGGGGAAATCCACAGAGCCAAGAGATTCTGGGGCACTTGTTAGAGTGCAGTTCTGAGTTTAGGCAACAACTGACTAGTTGGTCAAGAAGAAATTAAGCAACTTGTCTTGTTTTCTATAGTTTGTTAAATGTTCTTTTTCACTGTGCCATAGCTCTCACTCAAGCTGCCTTTGGGTAAGCTTATAATAGATCACTGGATCCTTGGGTCACAAAGTTTCTCTGAGCTTTTTCTCATGCATTTCTTTTTTTTTCCTCCTTTAAGTTTATTGGTACATTTTAGGTATACAATACTGTTACATTCTTCATTGGGATCTTGTCCTTTTTTTTTTTTTTTTTGGTACCAGGGATCGAACTCCGGACCTTGAGGTTGTGAGGCAGGTGCCAGAACCAGAGCTAAATCCCCAGTCCTTGGATCTTGTACCTTTACATGATATATCTTGGTTCTTATTTTTTCCCCATTCCCCTTCCCTCCCTTCACCCCCTCCACCCTTCCCTATTTACAAGACTTTGTTTTCATTTTTTTCCTTTTCTCATATATTTTCTTTTCCCTTCTTTCCTTTCCCCTACCTCTCCCACTTCCCCTACTCCTTTAGACCTTTTATTCCTATTTCACAACATCAATTACACATTTTGATTTGTATTTACACTTTTAGTTTTTAACACCAGAGAAACTATTTGGTATTTACACATGTGTGTCCTATTTATTTCACTTAAGAGTATCTCCTCAATGTGCACCCACTTAGCTATAAGTGTCTCTAGTTTCTCCTTCTTTATGGCTGAGTAATACTCCATTTTATTAAAAAAAAATCACATCTTCTTTATCCAGTTTCCAGTTGATGGGCAATTGGGGTGTTTCCAAGTTTTAGTTATTACAAACTGTGTCACTATAAACATGGGTAAGCATATATCACTGTGGTACGGTGCTTTTAATTCTTTTGGGAAAATACCCAGCAGAGGAATAGCTGGGTCAAATGGAACCTCTAGTCCTAGTTCTTTGAGGTATCCTCATATTGATATCCACAGTGGTTGCACCAGTCTGCACTCCCACCAACAATGGAGAAGGGTTCCTTTCACCCCACAACCCTGCCAGCATTTATTATTGGTTGATTTCTTGATAGCAGCCATTCATTCTGGAGTGAGGTGGAATCTCAGGGTTGTTTTCATCTGCATCTCTTGAATGACCAATGATGTTGAACATCTTTTCATATCTTTATTTGCTGCTTTTACTTCTTTGTCTGAGAAATGTCTTTTCATTTCAGATGCCCATTTTTGAATTGGGTCTTTAAATTTGAGAGGTCTGATTTTTTTTCAATTCTTTATATATTCTAGATAGTAGACCTTTGTCTGAGGAATGGCTGGTAAAAATTTTTTCCCACATTGTAGGTTGTCTCTTAGAAGCTTTTTAATAAGATGAGATCCCAGTTGTTGGTTCTTTGTGCTAGTTCCCATGCTACTGAGGTTTTGTTCATAAAGTCTTTTCCTATGCCAATGTTTTCGAGAGTTCTGCCTAACTTGTCTTCCAGCAAATTTAACGTTTCTATTTTAATATTTAGGTCTTTAAACCACTTCGATTTTAGTTTAGTGCATGGTAAAAGATATGGATCTAGTTTTAATCTTTGGCAGGTTGAAATCCAGTTTTTCCAACACCAATTATTAAGGAGGCTATCTTTCCTCCAGTGAGGATGGTTGGTGCCTTTGTTAAAGATGACGTGGCTGAGTTTGTCTGAAGTTGTTTCTTGCATCTTCTAATCTATTCCACTGATCCTCGGGTCTGTTTCTTTGCCAGCACCATACTATTTTTATCAGAATGGCTTCGTAATATAGTTTCAAGTTGGGGATTGTGATGCCCCCTGCCATGTCTCTGTTGCCTAGAATCATGCATTTCTTTTGATTTCTGGGGAAAAGATGGAAGTACCTGAGTCAGAGACATATGTGAACACAGCTCTCCAGAGTGTTGGGGCAGTGATCTCTCCATCATCTAGTGGTACATCTAGCTAATTCACTATACCTTTCCTGTTAAGAGATGACAGTTAATTTCTGTGCCATGCTGCAGTGACATCTTAATATTATTCATCTTAATCATTTCAGGATGTTAAAACAAAGAGCCACAGATTTGGTGGCTTATAAGCAGCAGAAATTTATTTTTCCCAGTTCTGGAACTCAGAAGTCTAAGCTCAGGATGCCAGTACAGTCACTTCTGATGAGGGCAAACAGCTGAACTACTGCTGGGTCTTCCTGTGACAGAAGAAGCTGAGAGAGCTCTCTGGGGTCTCTTTTATAAAGGGACTAATCCCACTCATGAGGGATCTACCTTCATAATATAATTACTTCCCAAAGGTCCTATCTCCCATGCCATCACATTGGGAATTAAATTTCAGCATATAAATTCTAAAGAACACAAATATTTTAGTCTATGACAATAATCCTGTATTTGTGTTTGAGTTTTAAATTATTTAATAAATAATATAAATGCCACATACTTCATTGTATACCATGTCTGTTCTCATCTATCCTTTTGGATGGTTAAATAAATCTTCGATTCAAATAATCTCTTACAGAAAAGTATCTATAATATAAAAGTTGTCCTAACAAAATCCTCATTAAAAAGACAAATCAATAGAATGATGTACAATGACTATGAATTAGAAATTAACAGAAGAAGAAATAGAAATTCTCATCACAATGAAAGAATGCTCAACCTTATGAACAGTGAAGGAAAAGTCAAAAGTAATGAAAACCATTGTGTCTCTCATAAAGATACTCACTATAAAGGATTATGTACTAGCTGGATGTGGTGGCACATGCCTGTAATCCCAGAATTTTAGGAGGCTGAGTCAGGAGGATTGTGAGTTCGATTCCCATGTGGGCAATTTAGCAAGACTTCTTCTCAAAATAAAAAATAAAAAGGGGAAGGGAGGTAGCCAGTGTGAAGGCTCTGGTTCCATCCCTAGTGCTGAAAATAAAAATGAATTATGAACAATGCAAAAACTTATAAAGAATGAAAATAATCAGTACTTGTGGGCATATAGGGAAAAGTACTCTTAATCATTACTTGTGAAAATGTGAATTGCAATACTTTCAAAAAAATAGCCCAGCAAAGTTAAAATGTAAGTATATATATCTTTTGATTTAGCCATCTTATATCTGGGACTGTTACCAATAGCTAATGATGTATGTACAAAAGTGTTTGTTGCTATGCTGTTATAATAGTAAAACCAAACAAAATAAACAAATAAAACCAAAAAATGTTTAAGTAACTTGGACACCCATTGGTAGGAAATGATTGAATACATTTTAGGATATCCATATCATGGACTCTTATGAGGCTATATGGAAGAATAAATCCATTCTATTCTGGTCAGCCAGAAGGATTTCCACAGTGAGAAAGGTAAGATGTAGAGAAATAGCTCCTATATAATAATTTTTATATCTAAATCTATCTATACATCTGTATAAGTTTGTACAAGCATAGAGATCTAGAATGATAGAAAACGGGCTGTCAATAGTGGTTTTTAGTGGTAGAAGGAGAACAGAAAGAGAAGACAAGGAAAATATACATAGTACAAAGCTAATGTAGAGTTTAGAATATAAATATATAACTACTATTGTAAGTATTTTAAAACTGAATATTCATATAGACAATGGCTAGAAGTGGCTGATGTGCATAAGTGAAAATGTAGATTTGACTTCAGATTGTGATGTAATTTTCTACTTGGGTTACTGTTATTTAAATATAGTGCCTTAGTACATTTGTTACTTTAAATGAATTACTTCATATTTGGTTATGGTAAGAAAACTGAATTATATAGGTGTAACTAGCATTTATAGTCAAGAGCATGGTGCCCAGAGTGTCAGATCTCTTGGTTTCAAACTGTTTCCAAGGAGCCCCAAGGGTTCCATGGATGTATTGCTTTCCATGGGGCTCCAAGTAGGAGAGAGGGTAAGTTCCCATATTTGTGTCTGCTCCTCTATTCTGAGTAACCTCTAACTCTCAGTTGTCAATAGAGCAGCTCATTTTTATCTATTTTGCATTTTGGAATTTCATATACAATTTTATTTGATGAAAAGTTCTGGTACTTAAAAAAAAATTGAATTCCATTGCTTTAGAGAATGATGCCTGGGCAAGTATCATTCCAATACAAATACTTCTCATATCATCTCTATAATAACATTTTGAAGGAGTTAAATATGCTTGCAATCAATAGCCACATGCAGGAAATATGATTAAAGTGGTCCTAAAAGACCCTGATTCTTATTATATTGTTATTAATGCCAGAAATATCTCCACTATGCACATACTTATCTCAGCCGAGGCATTTAAATAAGTATAGTGGGCTGTTATCATACATATAGTTGTGCTTGCCCAGCATGCCTTATAGTCTACCTGCTTCTGGCAAGAGAACCTCTATGTCAATGGGCAGCCCATCTTAAGTGTTTATGATAGATACATGACCTAAGACTAATTAGAATACACACTCCATTTGGACATAATAAATGGTTCAGGGAATGGTTCATGATTAAGCAAGGCCAATTAGAGCCCATCCTGAGATTTTTATTGGAATTGGGAATGGATGCTCTTGTTTCATTGGGACCAGAAGCTGTAAGGATTAAGTAAACTAGAGTGGCTGGTGGTTCTCTTTGCCATCACAGAGGAAGACTATTCTTTGAAATGAAGGCAAGATCAAAGAAACAGAGCTAAGAAGTGAGGAGTGATTTCCATCTATCCCTGGAATTAAATTGCTCTTTGAACCTTCCATATACTATGTAAATTTCTTTTGGGGAATGTGTTTGGGTTTCTTTCTCTTACAGCTTAGGGTCACAAGCTGATCTTTCCATGATTGTTACTGATGAATCTTCTGAGGAGATTTGTTTGGGAAAGAGAACAGAGAAGGGTCCTTCACAGGGAAGGAAACATTATTCAGAGGACTGAAGAATTGTGGATGCAGTTTGAACACACTGGGCACCTTGTGGGAGAAAGAAGGCTGGGTCATAAAAGTGAAAAGAAATGAGGTGAAAACTATTTTCCATTGTTTCCCTGAGATGCCAATAAATATCCTTTGAATTCTTCACTCCTATTAATATAGGGGAAATAAATACAATTCCTAATCTGCTAGATGTCAGATAAGCCAAGTTCTTTTTCCCCAAATCAAACAATGAATTATAAGATACAATGGAGGTTAAGAATAGGAAATATTCACTGAGAGAGATAGCACCTGAGAGACAGGAAGGGACCTGAAAGTGGGTTGCCATGGACCCCACTTCACAGAGGAAGTTTTATAGAGCAAAATCATGAGATGGGTACATAATCACAAGGTGGGTACAACATTGGTCAAAAATATGATCAACCAATAAGATTATAAATACAACCATTTAGGTAATATTAATCCAATGAGGAAGCAGGTCATGGAGCAAGTATACACGGAAAGAACAAAGACCTTTTTAGGAAGGGATGGATCAGGAGATCCTTGTCACCCACGTGGGTGACTGATGTCTAGCTAGACTCTATTGGACCAGGTGATACCAATTATCTGACTCCTGGGGAGGTATGTAGGCCTGGCCTTCAACAGATGTGCCTCCAGCCACAGTTGTAATGTGTTCTCATCCTCTGCACTGACTTCCTTGAGGGCCCAGCCCTGTCTAACTGCCTGTAATATTTCTACCTAACTTAGCTGTCTATAGTACTCTGAATTTAATCCTTGGACATATTTTTCTGTCATTTCCACATGCATTATTGAAGACTCTAAGGAACATGTCATGAGAAAAGTCTTGTTGGAGCCAATGTTCTGAAGTGTGAGCAACAGCTGGGGTGAGAGTGGAGAGATCTGTGTCCTCAAGGCTGATCTCAGGAGCCAGCCAGGGCACCTGCTGGAGAAATCACTTTGTCAGTGATTTCTGGGGCAAGCCTGATGCAGGATAGCAATGGAGCTTGGAGGAGACTATGAGAGGGAAAACAATAATATTGTTCCTAGATCTATGAGAAGTAATCCCAAGGAAAAGCAGAAGATTCAAGCGAGTGCAGTGATTCACTCCATTGTTTTAGATTTGGCTAATTGATTAAAATATTCCTGTGATAAAAGTCAGGCAAAGTTATATAACCACCAGATTTCAGCATTTTGGCTCTGACACATGCACCCTTTGTTAAAACAATTAAAAATCTGTCTCATTACATTCTTACTTCCTTTTTTCTCAGAAGATGGTAATATAACCCCAGTTCATTCATATCAACCTAAAATTTCCATTCACAAACTGTCATTTTGCAGTACTTGTTGAGAGCAATGACAATCAAGTTAAGGACTGGAAATGGCTTTCTTCGTGGGTAAGCAGAATGTTCCTGAGTTGTTGTCTCAGAAAGGGGCCACTATTCAGATGAATCATTATCTGAATAGTGGGACAGTTCTGGCAGCTGGTTCTTCACTGACAGTATATCACTTTCCATGGTTCCCAATGTCAGAGTCAATAAGATCCCAGGGAAGGATAAATGGGAATGGAATAACTATTGCCACTGATATAGATGCAAATTAAAATCTGCAGATCACCTGCCCAGGAGCAGAAGGTGAAAGAAAAGATGGAAGCTCAATACTTTCATTTAACAGACTGGTGAGTAGCTGAAGGGTAATTCCATCGTTAGAGATTGCCTATGGTCACAGCTCTGGTATAGTAATGATTTCTTTTATTCTCTGTGAAGCAGGGTATGTCAGAGACCAAAAATATCCTTAGTATAAATTATGCCTTTTCCAGCATTTGACTAAACTCAATTAGTCATCAGGCACAAGAAAAGCCAACAAAATACATAACAGATTCACACAGGTTTAATTGATAAAACACAACTCAGGAGAGATTTCCTCAGTTTAGTCTCCAAAGTTCAGTGTTCATTAGTAGATGACATGGCTATTAAAATAAATAGGGTAGTGGAAGTTTCTTTGGGGCAAGGTTAAACAGATGTGCTTTATTTTTAAAAGACTGAAGGAATTTTATCCCAGAGAGATATAAATAAAAATTGGGAGACAGAGCAGATGAAAAAAGCACCAAAAGATATAAAGAGTGTTTAATTAAAAAGCTTGTCTCATTGCTTAGGGGAGGACCCTCCTGTTTGGGAAGTGTATCTCTGAACCTCAGAATCTCAGTGCTAGAACAAAACCATACCTTCAGGTACAAAGGGCTGATTCAGATAGGTGCTCCTGGGGAAAAAGCTGAGCAAGAGACAAAATTTCACTGATATAGAAACCTGGAATTTCTGGGTCATGTTAATGCTTTTGAGCAATTTAGAACCAGAAGTCAAGAGTAGAAACATAGGCTGTTGTTATTTGGATGGTCATTGTTGTCCTAGTTTGCATGTTCTTATGACAAGATTATCAGGCTGAGGAGAAAACATTGTTGGAGGATAAAAGTCATTCAGAATCAGTGAAAGTTTTCCCAAGAAAACCTTAGCATGGAGTCAGATAGCTAGTTCCCCACCACTTCACTTGAACAACTAAACTAAAATATATACCCTCATATTCTTAGCCACTAAGATGTATTTAAACCAGCCTAGCTTCGGAGCTTTTGTGTGGTGGCTTGTGGGTGAGGCTTCTACCACAAGAGGGAGCTGAAGAAGAGTCACCGAAGACCCACTTCAAATTGAATAAAAGTACTGAGAAATTAATTGCCCATATGACTTGAAATCTAAAACACCATGTAATTTATCTCCGGGATTAACTCAGCCCAATAGTTTTAGAGTATAACCCAAAACTCAATGATATCCTCCATCCTTCAAGATCCCTCCCAGCTGTGAGAAATGAGTGGATTCATTCATTCCCCTGGTGGAGAACAGGAAGTTACAAAGGGTAGTGATGGGGACTGTGGTGGCCCCTGTCTTACCTGGAAAGGAAGGGTAGCCAGACCCAGGAGTTCAGGCAATCTAACATAAGTGAAGAAGGAAGATTACCAAAATAAGGAGGGCTTCGGGTAGAGTTTAGGAGCTGTAGTGCAAGGCTCATAAAACCCAACACACTAGATGAGGCCAGATGCGGCTAGGTTAGTCAGATCTGCAGTGGCTAATTCTTAACTGTGAAATGAATTTGTAGTCAGAAAGCAATTGAAAGTTGTAATGGAGTGCCATCTACTGGGGAAACAGAACACTAGACTAAGATCACAGAGTGTCTCAAGGAGTGAATACAAAGAAAAAGAACTTGATAAATGTGAATTAAAAGAAATTGTGGAAAGAAATGGGAAGTTTATATTTTGCTCAATACTGAAAAGTCTTCATTTGAAATTCAGTATGCTTCTTGATGGAATGTTTTGTTTAACATTAGGCCAGACACTAGATTGACCCCCAGTCTATACCTAAAGTCCTAAAACTTTCAAATGGTACGACCTTTGAGACTAACATTTTCCTTTTACAGAAGAGAAACAGGGGCTCACAGAAGAGAAGGGACCCATCCACACTCCCCAGAGAGGTAGTAGCGGAAACTTTGTTGCTCTCATTACCAAGTGGTTCTCACTTAGATCAAAGGGTCATTTGGCTAAACATGATTTACGGGATGCTCAGAAGTTACTCAGGGCCATACTCAGCATTTCCCCTGCTGGCTAGGCAGATGGCTAGACAGTCTTATCACTAGTGTTACTCCTTTGAGTGGACACTAGTGCTTCCTTGTTAGTACTGCAAATCCCTGGAGCTATCACACAAATAGGGTTCTTCTGAGTAGTTGTTATGTCTCTGCTTATTTAAAAAGTAACTGGCAGAACTGCTGCTCTAGGTGAACCCTAATGAACAGAGCCTAGGGAGGACTGAGAAGAACCTTGTACGAAGGGATCCTGGCTTCCTATAGGCAGTGATATCTATGAAGGAAATCTGAACTTGGTGAGGCATAGACCCTGGGCTCTGGGATTTAGAGGAAAGCAGGAACTTGGAGGAAGACCATCCATGTGGGATGTGGAACACTCAAAACCATGGTTCCTGACTGAGCGATTAACCTGGTGAGAGGTAATGAAGTGGACGTATGCAGTAGGCACAGAAGAGCACACAGAAGAGCCCAGTCTCTGAGAAAACTTGGAGATTGGTAACACTGGCCATGGTGAGGAACTGAAAATTGAAGAATAGGAAAATAGGTTTTCCTTTTCCTTTTTCTTAAAAAAGCAGAATATAATAGCTTCTGCAAACTGACAAATAGTGAACTAGATGGCCAAAATCCTAAAAGGCTAAGGTTAATAATCCTAAATCTTAATGAGTTATTATAAATACCTGCAAAAGCAAGTGATTGATTGCAGGCCCTAGTAAGGATTAGTAACTAAGCTATATCATTCAATCGTTCAGAAAATATTGGAAGTCTATTCTGTGCCTACTGCTGTAGTGGGTGCCCTCAAGTAGCCATGATCATTGTGGGCAAAGACAAGGCCATAGATGATTGCAGTGCTATGGAAATATCAGATAGGTCCATGCATATCAGTACAGGTAATATGTGGAAGTGAGCCCCTCTAACAAGTCTAGAGAGAAAGGAGAAGAAAATGTACCCTACAGACTGAACTCTTTCTTTTCATTGTCTTAAAAAATTAACTTTGTGTTAAAATTTTATGGAAACTCCATATGAATCTCATGGAATTGACAATTTTTAGGTAACAAATGTTCAAATAGCAGTGATTTCATATGATTCAACCTAACCCACAGTCTGAGAATCACAGCAGTATACTACCAAAAGTCTTAATCTCACAATGTCAGGAGGCCTCCAGGCCATGTCTCCTTCCTCAGGCTCCCTCCAGTCAAGCGGATCACTTGCAGATCTTATGGCTGTTTTTATCTATTTCTTTGGCTTCTTATTACCAAATAATATGTTTTTACTGTTATTTATTGATGTCCATTTTAATAAGGCCTATTGGATTTCTGTTGTAAGGATGAGGATTTAACTCTTTTATGGCAATACTATCATAAATAACTCCATCCCCTTACAATTTTAAGATTGATATAATTTTTAGAGAAATCCCTCTTCATTAATGTCAGGAAGGAAACTCCTAATGCTTTTTTTCTATGAGGTGGGATTCCAGCTAAATGATTTCTCTGCTCTCTACTCCCCTTATTCATCTATTAATTTGCCTCTCTCAAAGGAAGGAGATGTGGCTTAATGTCATTGGCAAATGTCTTAATTATGTTCACATTATGGAGACACAATACCTGACACCCACAACCTGAAGAAGGAAAGGTTTATTTTGGTTCACAGTTTGTAGAGATTTCAGTCTATAGTCAACTGGCTCCAAGGTAGGGAAGCATGGCAGAAGGGTATGGCAGAGGAGAAACAGCTCATGGCATAGCAAATAGGAAGGAAAGAGAGGAGACGGGGGGGGGGGGGAGAGAGAGAAGAGAGAATCAAGGGAGGAAGGAGAGAGCTATACCCTTTCAGACCACTCTTTCAGTTATCCACCTCCTATGACCACCTCTCAGTATCCCTTTTAGCTATAAAATCATCAGTGTACTAATGCCCTATTATCTAATCACCCCATCAAAACTCCACCTATGAGTGCATAAGGCTTTGAGGGGACATTCAGATATAAGCCATAATAGCAAATACGGATTTGCACTTTCCCTTTCTGCTCTCTCATTTGATAGAGCTGGTGGGGAATATCTAGCCCTACCCAGGTTGTGGAGGAAAATCTGACTAATTCTGGGATGCAAAGACCATTTTGCTCCACCATAAGCTATATTAGCCAAGTGAATTAAAAAAATATATATATATCTCAAAATGCATTTCTCACAGTTCTACAGACTTCTACAGGAAGTCCAAGATCAAAGTATGAGCAGATTTGGAGTTAGGGAAGGGTTACTTTCTCATGGACAGCACAGGTATCTTTTCACTCTAACCACACATGGTAGAAGTTAACTAAATAAGCCTTTATCACTAAGAGAGAAAAAAAGAAGTACTATTTTGTCCTTAATATGAATGCCTTAGTTTTATTTATCACTTTTTTCAAAACTTGGGTGGAGAAGAGGAAAATGCTTTACCAGGTTCCTTGGAAGGACTTCACAATTATTATTCCATCCTTCTGGATTTATGCTTGTTTTTCCTACTTTAGAAGCCCTTGCTTTTTTCTAGAGCTATTAATTGTCTTAATTTGTTTGTTTGTTAAGCTCATCCTTGAATTCTTGAAGGCAAACTCCTCTTTATAAGATCATCATTTTAAGTGAGGTCTTGTATTCTCTCCTCACTCTCCTCTGCTTGGAGATTAATTCTCCTGCTTCCTTTCCATTTTCCCTGGCTGTCCTCTGGGCTTGCAGTCCAGCTGTCACCCTGTGGCTCATCCTGGGCATCCTGAGAACTTTGTGTGCTTCTCTGCTGTGATAAATCACTGATTTCTTGGATTGCACTAGTTCCTCTTTCATGATCTATATTCAACCCTCACACCTGGGTAATGAATTTGATAGAGAACTCTGTGTTTGATACAATTTCCCTTAGAACCTTGTAGGATCTGTCCTCTGGTATCTCAGTGTTAAGAAAATCACAATGATGGATATTTTGCTGGACCCCCAGTAGGTCTTTCTACTCACAAACACATTTTTAAGTTTTGGGGAATTTTCTCTATTTCTTTTATGATATTCCTTCCTCTGTGATCATGATTTCTATCCCACTGCCTTCACTGGAACCTGTGATGTTCAAATATGGAATATTTTATCCTGATGTTTAAATATATCCTGATGATTGTGAGTATGGAATACTAAACACACTCTGGATTTGATCATTCTTCTGGATCGAGCATCTACTTTTCTCTCATCTTTCGCCTTTCTTTGTCATTTTACTTTGTGTGAGTTTTTTTGTAGTTTATCTTTCAGTACACAGCATTTGACTTAATTCCTCTGCTGTTGGTTGACCATCTCACCCCTCCCTCATTTGTGTCTTGGGTCTCTGAGTCCTGAGCCTGAGTCCTGAGCCCAGAGCCAGAGGCTGTGGGGTGGGAATGGGGTGCACAGCCTAACTCCATGATTTAGGAAGGTGATTTAGCTCTTCCTTATGTAAAGTTTCAACCAACTCTCCCATTTCCTTTATGTTGTTGTTGTTATGCAAGTGCTTTTTGCACATGATCTATTAATTAATTCTTTCTTCCCCAGGGATCATTTACTTGACATCAACTCTTGCTCATTTGGAGCCTATTACACTGTTTTGTTTTATTTTTTTCATTTAGTTTATTGGTGCATTTTAGGTATACAATACAGTTACATTCATTACTGGGAACTTATACCTTTACATGATGTATCTTATTTTTTCCCCATTCCCCTGCCCTCCCGTCATCCTCTCCACCCCTCCCTATTCACAAAGAATTTGTTTCCATGTTTTCCTTTTCTCACATTTTGTCCTTTTGCTTCTTTCCTTCCCCTACCTCTCCCACTTCCCTTCCCCTTTAGACCTTTTCATCCTATTTCACACTATCTATTATACATTTTGATCCTTATTTACACTTTCAGTTTCTCACACCAGAGAAACTATTTGGTATTTACATGTGTGTCCTATTTATTTCACTTAAGTATAATGTTTTACTCTCGTCTTTAGAAGTAACTGACACCTCTAGTTTCTGATCCTTTCTGGAATGCAAATAACCTCCATGTTGTCTTCCCCAATGTTCTGGCTTTCAGATTTCTCTGTTAGGACAGTGTCCACTCATGAGTCTGCTTTCTAGCTTTCAAAATTGTGTTGACACCCCTTTCCTATATTTTCCCATATTATTTGTCTATATCAGATTATGCCTTTTTTCATTCTTTTAGCATCCTTTATTGGGATTTCAGAAGAGATAAATGAGTATTTAATATTCCATATTTAAAATATTCCTTTCTTCTCCTTTCCATCATTTTAGTATAAAATTTATTAAATTATACTTAATAAAAGGTAATGATAAATAAATGGAAATATTAATTACTGGGATTTGATCAGTACTTATTATATACATGTTTTGAGATATCACACTACCAAATAAATATGTACAATTATATGATTAGCAAAAAGTTTTTTAAAATGCATAAGGAGATGAAAATGTTAACTACCCTGATTTGATCACATGTGATATACACATATATAGATTATCACTTGATGCCACATAAATTTGTACAAGTAAAATAATAATTAAAATTAAAAGTATAATTCACATACAATAAACCCACTTATAGTGCACAATTCAATTATTCATAGTAGATTGAGAGTTATGCAGTCATCACTACAATCAATTTTAGAACATTTTTGTCAAACCAAAAAGAAACCCATACCTATTAACAGTCACTGTCCATTTCCCCCTAATCTCTTGAGCCCTAGATACCAGCAGTCTACTTTTTGTCTTCATGGATTTGCCTTTCATAAAAATGGAATCATACATTATATGATCCTTTATGATTGGTTTCTCTTACTTAGATAAAATTTTTAAGTTGCATTCATGTTGTAGCACGTATCAATATTTCATTTCTTTTTACTAATGAATAATAGTCCATAACCTGGATATGTTAAATCTTATTTATCCATTCATCTGTCTATGGTTATTTGGATTTTATCTGTATTTAGGCTATTATGAATAATGTGAATATGAGTATTTGTGTACTTCTGTATTGGTCAGTTTTCTCATTCCTGGGATAAATATCTGATGTCCATGACTTAAATGAGGAAAGGTTTATTTGGCTCACAGTTTCAGAGGATTCAGTTCATAGCCAGTTGGCTCCAAGGCAGAACATCATGGAAGGGTGTAGTGGAGCAAAGCTGACTAGCTCTTAGTGGTTGGAAAGCAGGTTAAAGGAATAGTGCCAGAGAAGAAGGGGTCAGATAGAGATATAGACATAAGGTCATACCTCCATGACTTACCCAGAAACACCGAGAAGCAGGCCTTACTAATGTCCTAGTCAGTTCTGAAGCCAATCAGTTTTACAGTCAATCTTAACTGTCACAAACATGTTTTTGTATGGACATATGGTTTTATTTCTTATGACTATATACTTAGGACTGGAATTGCTAGATAACTCTATAGTTAATCTTTTGAAGAATTGCCATACCGTTTTTCAAAGTGGCTGCACTATCTTGTTTTCTGAACAGCAGTGTATGAGATCCTGAATGGTTTACATCCTCACCAATACTTTTTATTGTCTGTCTTTTTAGCTTCCATATTTAAAATTACTATCCTAGTAGTGTGAAGTGATATCTCACTGTGGTTTTTATTTGCATTTTTCTGACAGCTAATGATGAATATCTTTTCATATGTTGCTTATTTGTATTTCCTCTTTGGAGAAACATCTATTCAAATTTTTTTTCATTGAGTACTTGTCTTTTTGTTAATGAGTTGTAAGCTTTAAAAAATATGTTAACTATATTAGACCTTTGTTAGTTGCATAATTTGTAAATATTTTTCCCATTCTAGGTATTGTTTTTTTATTTTCTTGATGGTATACTTTGCAACACAAAAGATATACCCTTATCATTAATTTGATTGCTTCAGCATTTGGGGTCATAGAATAAATTGGGAAGTGTTCCTTTCTGTTCTCTAGAAAAGTGTGTAATGAGGTGGTTTTAATTCTTCAATAGATGTATTGTAGAATTTGCCAATGAAGACATCTCAACTTGGATTTTATGAGCAGTTTAAAAATTGCTACTTCCATCTCTTTCTTATAAATAATCTATTCAAATTTTATATCCCTGAGTTGGTGCCTTTCTATAGTTTGTGCCTTTCTAGGAATTTTTACATTTCATTTCCCTCTGTCTTTGAATTTATATTTCACTTGGTCAGGAGTAGAAAAACCACAGCTCAAAAAATATAATAATGTATCTGCAGTTGTGGTTTCTATGTAAGACTGTGGAAGGTGAAACTCACTTGAATTGTACACAACCTATGCAGCTAAGCATGGTGGCCTAAAATAGAAGAAGGCTTAAATAAGTATAGTGGTTTGGAGCCAGACATCTGGGTTTGAGCCCTGCCTCTACTATTTTCTAGAGGTGAGCCTACGGGCATTTTTCTTCCCCTTAAACATCACATTCTATCTGTATAAATAATAGCTCCTTCCTCGGGTGATTTTTTGTTTATTTGTTTTGTATTTGAGGATTAAATGCCACAGTATACAGGAAACATTTAGAACTGTGCCTAACTAAATAAATGTTGCTTTAATAAAATAATCTTTTGATTTCACTATAAGTTTCAAGAGGTTAGAATTGTTTAAAATTACAGTATCCTTAATACCTAACAACTACCCTCATACATAGTATGGGGCTCAATATTGTTTTCTTAATGTTTTCATGACAAAGAACTAGATCTGTGGCAATCAGCTTATTTAGATTACTGACTGATAATGATGGTCAACTGGAGGAGCCACAGGATTGCTGAAGAAATTTTGGCTTCCTTTTTTTGGATCTAAGAGAGCTCTAGATGGCTTAAATTAAGCCATGGAGACTGCATCTATAAAGTTCACACTTGACGTAAACCTAAAAGGGAGAATAAAATTTGGGTATGTATGCATTTATATGTACATATTCCTATGCTTGGATCTTAAAATTACAATTGCCTAAGTAACAGGTGTAGCTTAGCAACATAAAAAATTTCTGGAGGTATTTATCAATGATAAACTCATTATGAGTAAACAGAAGAAATTACAATATGAAACTTTGTTTATTATGTATAAAACAAGGGAGGGAACAGGCACACTCATCACAGATATATATTATAGCCTCATTCCTTTTTTTGGTACTGGGGATCAAACTTGGGTCCTTGCACTTGCGAAGCAGGCACCACTGAGCTAAATCCCCGGCCCTGGTCTCATTCTTTTTTAACATTTTTTGGAATACATTGTTGCTATCTTCTCTAATAATTTACATGTAGAAGTTCAAGCAACAGGTAATAGATACTGAAATATTTGCTTCTTTGGAAATGATAAGGTTTTACTATTATGAATTAAAAATGCTCTTGTAGACAGGTTGCTTTATGTTAGGTACAATGCCTCATCATGAGTGTTATAAGAATATACCCTCTTATCATTGAAAGAAAGTGAGTTGGATATCTTTATAAGAAAGAGTTCACAAAATATCATTTACTGCATTCTCAGCTTAGTTTAACTGCAATGGAGTATGGATGTTTGTCAGTACTCATTGGAGCAGGGAGGAGGGAAGGGAGGAGAAAGCAATGAAATAAAAAGAATCAAGATGTATTTTGTTCATGTACCAACTCCCCATGAGGAATGTAATAATTATGTACTGTACTGCAAACATAAAAAATTTGAAAAAAATTAGTCAACTAAAAAAGAAACTGTGGCTAAGTAATTAACAGAAAAATCTGGAAAATAGATAATTCATCTATCCATATTCTAAAATTTGTTTTTGAATTAAGCCTACTGGTAATCAGACATAATAAATTATGATATAACCCACATAGAATTGCTTTCACTGAATTATATTTTGGCATTATGGTGTCAAATGATATTAAAAATTGTTCTAAGAAGCATTCTTAAGAAAAATGTCTTTAATTTTACACTATTCACATTATTTTCATTACAATACAGTTTCCTAGAATGATTGTTTGAATAAAGCCTAGAAGATAAAGATTTTCCTAGGTAAAAATGGTAGAGGTAGTGTTGGTGAGGAGAGACCAAGAAGATTCAGAAATGAAAAAATGCAGTGTGTATTTGGGAAATGGTGCTTATCTCAGTTTATATAGAGTGAGTCACATAACTAGAACTAGAATTTAGGAAACAGGTAAATTGTTTTGGGCTAAAGAATCAATACTTTTGGAAATACATTCAAGATCCTTCATTCCTAAAGACATTTTGGATACTTACTATTAGACGGGTATGAGGTGTGGAGTGACAAATAAAATGGAAACCATCCTTGGCCCCTGATAGCTATTATAATCAGTAAGACAGACAACAATCCAATAAGCAAACAAATAAATGCTTAATTTTTTTCTATAAAAGAAAAGAATAGAGTTTCAGGAAAGAACAAAGTGAAAAAAGTCCTTTAAAAATGATGGGCTCATTTCTTAGACGGGAACATTGAAGCAGAGACCTGAAGGATAATAGATATTGTCCAGATGAAGGCAAACCGTCATCATTTCTCAAATGATGAGGGGGGAAGAATATTGCATGAAATGGGTACAGTAGTTCCCTGAAATGGGAAGGGTCTGGTGCCTGTAATAAATTAAAAGTAGTGAGGCTGGGGCATGATGCCTGAAGGGAGGCACCAAGAGAACTTGCTGGAGTGAGCTGGGCCCAGTTACTCATAGTATAGATTCTAATGCAGTGAGGAGCAGTGAGAAGCGTTTTACAACTTTTAATTAGGCTACACATGCATAAGAGTGTGTGGTGAGATCCATCAGTAATTCTGTACAGGGTTCTGAGTACTGTATATTTTTAAAAGAAAAGAGAATTGGAAAGAAATTATGGCAGGATAGACATGTTGCAATAGTATAGGGTAGGCACAGGTGAATATTTTCTGCAGAGGGCCACATAGTAAATATTTGAGGCTTGAGAGAAATCTGGAGTTTGATCCTCAGCAATATTATAAAAAAGACTTTGAAAGCCAATCTGTCTCAATTCACCTTTGCTGTTGCAGTGTTAAAGCAGCAACTGAAAATATAGAAATGACTATGACTGTGTTCCACTAAAATTTTATTTACAAAAAGCAGGTGGTGGGCAAGATTTGGCTATCAGGCCCCAGGTAACTGGTCCTTGATCTGGGATACTAAAAATGTGCCTGTGGGCATGAGAAGAAAAGCTAGGTAGGAAAACCAAGGACAAAGAACTGCTAGGGTTCTGACTGTGCCAGAGCTAGGAAAGAAGACATCAGCAGGCAGGGTATGATTTCTTAGAGACGGGAAGAATGGTGTTGGGGTTTTTTTTGAGAACTATATAGGAGTCAGGAAGAGAAAGTGATTTTTGGACCAAATAATTCATTGCTTTAGTTTCTCAGCTTATACCAGATTTTCAATTGTATATGGCCAGTATGGAAATATCTGCAAGGCTGGCAGTTGGCAGTGACATTCAAAGATCATCTAGGCTTCAACTGATCCATATAAGGAATCCCCTGTCTCTGTTTGAAGGTAGTGGTGTTGCAGTTCATCTGATGTGCTCCATAAGATGCCTGTTAGATGCATGTTCCTTTTCTTTTATAATGAAGCTCAGATTCAGCTGAAGAAGACTTTTTCTCCCAAAGGACTTTGAACTTTTATTCCCTCCTCAAGGGTGCATTTGTGTTTGAGTGGGTGTGGTAAACCACTATAGATGTCATATCAAGGTTAGCCATGCTTCTGGATCTGTAAGATAAAAAGCCATCACCAGGTACCACATATGATTTAGATGCCATTCTCCAGCCAAGAAGACTGTCTCCTTGACTGGATCTCCCACTTAGGGGTCACCTTTAGTTTTGTATATGTGTATCTTAAAATATGTCACCCATCACAATGCTACATCTTGCATTTTTTCTTATTCAAATTCCAGACAATATGCAATATATGCATGAAAATATCCTCAAGATAATATAAAAGAGGATGAGAATTGGAGCTTGGCTCTGCTTTGGATAGTAGTATGGTTCTTGCAAAAGTGCTTTGGGCTTTGGGTTTTACAGGTGGGTTTGGGAAATTAGGGACAGTTGTTTTGTACACTTCACTGCAGCCTTGGGGTTATGTGACTGGAGTTGGGCAAAGGACATGGCTTAGCTAACAGAAAACCTGCTATATGTGTAGGAAGAGTAGTCTGGCACAGTGTGACTTGGCCTGGAATCATTTTGAAAATCTCTCTTCCTTTCATCAAAAGTCTGTTCTCAGACCTGAGGATCAGTGGAATAGATTAGAAGATCCAGAAACAACTCCAGACATTCTCAGCCAGCTCACCTTTGACAAAGGAGCCAACCACCCTCATTGGAGGAAAGATAGCCTATTTAATAAATGGTGTTGGAAAAACTGGATTTCAACCTGCCTAAG
>NW_004624833.1:5419196-5438623 GCF_000247695.1 Heterocephalus glaber | reverse complement strand
GCTTCTAATCATGTCTTTCACTCTGCTCACCATGTCTGTATTTATCTGGGAGATTATTTCTGCTTTGAATTTTTCTAGAGCTTCATGCATCTGCTTTGCTACTTCCTGTGCTATCAGTTCAGGGTGTCCAGGTGGTTGATTATCTGACTTTTCCACCTCATTTACAGCAGAATTTCCTTTTTGTGGAGTGGAAGCCTGCATTTGTGCCTTGCTTAAGTGTCTTCTCATTTTTGTTTTTGGTACTGTCCTTGGTTTAGTTCCTGAGTTGATATTTCAAAATTGCTTAATGCAGGTATCTTTGTTGCTTGTGTTTAAAACCCTTGTGGAATGATTGCTTTTCAGAGGTGTCTTCCAGACATGGCTTGTGTTTGGGTTTTGAGGCTCTAATGACTCTGAGGCTATTTTATTTTCCTTATACCAGGAAGGAAAATGAATTAGATCAATCACAACATGTTAGCCCCAATGACATAGTCAGCAATACCATAGCATCAAGCACAGGTTAGAAAATGACAATTTGTGGTAGTTATTAATCTATCACATTTAACTATGTGAGTTAAATTAAAACTTAGGACCAACCCAACATAAATTTATAATGAATAAACTCTTCAATATAGCATCTTTCCCCTTTGGGTGGGGAGTTAAAATGATTTGGGGAGGGAGGGATAGGTAGAAAAAACAGGTAAGATTAGCGGTGAGGCCAGAAGACACAGGAAGATCACACAAACTCTAAGAAGTTGTTAAAGGCAAGAGAAAAAGGCAGAATGAAAGAACAAAGATGTGAATAGAATCACCTACAGCAACAGGGAGGCTATATACCGAATTTACTTTCCTTTAAACCTAATGATAAGAGAAGGAAAAAGAGAAGAAAAGAACAATAAGGGAGAAATCCAAATTCAGTGCAGAAAGGAACAAATGGGGAGATCAGGAGCAATGTGGGACAGCAAGAGAACGAGTGAGAGAGAGAGAGAAAAAGAAAAGATAACAGAAAGAAAAGGAAAAATTTGAAGAGTTAAAAAAAAGTAAAAATTAAGAATTAAAAATAAGAGAAAAACAATTTTTTTTCTTTTTTGCAAATAGCAATAAAAATTATGGGCCCCTTTCAGGGTATGTCTCTGCTGTTAACAGTAGGCAACGTAGGAATCCGTGTGCATATATGAGTCAATGAGTCTCAGCAAGCCAGCAGCAGAACAAGTATGGTGGTCTGATGTGCCTTTATTGTAGAGATTCTCTTTACTTTTCTGCTGAGCTTAGTTTTCATCGAGGAGCCTGAGAAGCCCTTGTTGTATTGCTAACTTCTGCTCTATCTTGTGGCGCTCAGGACAAGGATCTTTATAATCTCCTGTGTCTCTGTAGTGTGGGACCAGGTAGCAGAAAAGCCAGAAGGCCAGAGGAGTGCGGGGGGTGGGGGGTGGGGGTGGGAAGAAGGACTGGGCCTTATAGGCGCCCACGTGGCTAAGCGGACCTCACCATGGCGTGGGCGGGGCCCGGGACAGCCGAGGAGCTTCAAGCTGCTTGTCTCACCTGGCTGGTCGCACTTCAAGGACATACTCTTAAATGAAATAAATAGGACACGTATGTGTAAATACCAAATAGTTTCTCTACTGTGAGAAACTGAAAGTGTACATAATGATTAAAATGAATAATTGATAATGTGAAATAGGAAAAAAAAGTCCAAAGGGGTAAGGGAAGTAGGAGGGGTGGGGGAAAGGAAAGAAGGGAAAGGAAAAATTATGAGAAAAGGAAAAATTGGAAACAAAGTTTTTGTAAATAGGCAGAGGTGGAGGGGGTGAAGGGAGGGCAGGGGAATGGGGAAAAAATAAGAACCAAGATCCATCATGTAAAGGTACAAGGACCCAGTGATAAATGTAAATGTATTGTATACCTAAAATGTACCAATAAAAGAATCTAAGGGAAAAAAAGTCTGTTCTCTGTGCTTCCTGCACCCTGTATTCTAATTGAGGTGCCTGACCACAGTGATTTCCCTGACTGGTCATGTATGAGTCGAGTTTGGTTTTCCTTTTGCTCCTCATCCTTTTGGCAGAAACTATTGCTCTGCTTCCAGTCCTGGTCATGTGGTCTACATGAGGACTATCATCCTTTTACAAGTCCCTGGTTTCCTTGGCACAGTGATAAGTCCAGAGATAGCCTGTGAGTTCTTCCCTGTGAGCTTTTAAATAGGACTTGCTCTGCTTGGTCAGAGAACAGCAAAGATGTGAGTTTGCTGCTGTGGTATCACGTCCAAATAGGATTAGGAACATTTCGGGTAAAACCATACAAAAGTGGGGCAGAGACACCCAGAGCATACGCACAGCCATTTGCTTTGAGTCCTCCAGTGCTGCCCTCCTACTCTTGCTCAGGGCTCAGAAGCTCTCCCCTTGATTCCATGAGCTGCTCCTGAATTTCATTTAAAAAATCCCCTTTTTCCCTAAGTTACTTGGAACCGGGGTTATTTCACTTGCTATCTGATAAAACTTAGTGTGGGTATGAGCACAGGGTATCTCCTAAATCCACACCACAGGCACAGTAGCCCATTCTGCTAGCTCTGTGTGTGGGGAGGAGTGGCAGCACCATCTGCACAGTTCTCAGAATTAGTCTCAACACCTGCAGGATTTTAGAGTGAGTCTAACCCTGATGGTGATCATCAGAGTACTTGGAGTGAGTCCTCTTATAAGATATCACTTTTTGTTGCCCTAATAATAGATATCTAAGCAAGAATCAATGGGGAACATATGATCTCTTTCCTCAGGAGAGTCTGTAGGTCTGGCTTTGTGCTGGGAAAGAGACTCCATTGGACTCACTGTTTTTCTTCAAATGGCCAGAGCTAGTGGTTCATCTTTATTGATCAATACGGAGAAAGGACTAATAAACATTTCCTGAATACAGCTTCTGCTTCCTTTCATCATTTTCAAACTGAATGCCCCTCCTCCCCTCTTTTGAAATGTTGCGGAAATACAGCACTGCATATACTTCAAGGCTCATTGAAGATGCTGTCTCCTTAAGTCTATCTTCATTGGCCTCAGCTAACATTAATCTCTGCTTCTCGAATTAGATATGAATTTTATAGTTCCCTTAGCATTTATGCATCACTTCTCCCTGATGTTACAGATACATTCATTTTTATCCTGGTTTGTATGACATTAGGTCAGAAGGTTAACCAATATAATTTCTAAACTTTCTTGTAGTAATTCTATAATTCTCTCTGTAATTCTTTCTCTAATATGAACTGTTCAAAAATCTGTTAAATAAATGAGATGATATGCCTTGTATCACTGCTCCTTTGCATCAGTAGTAGTCAGATGGATTTTTCTTTTGCACCTCCCAAAATTCAGAGGTTCTACTTTTGTTTGGTTTTCTTCAGAAATAGACCTCCAGATAAGGGTTTACCTATGAGTAGTTCATTTTGGGAAGTGATCCTAGGAAATATCAGTAAGAGAATTGAGAAGAAAGTGAAAGAGCCAGTAAAGTATAATGAATCAAACCAGTTACCACTGGGCAACTGAAATTCATCTCTGCTTAGAACAGCATAGAACATACTTCAGTATTATCTTAACTAAGAGACAAAGAAGGTGGTATGTATGTACCAGATCCCCTTCTCTCATTGGTTGAAGGCTTCTGCTGGAGGCTTTGAATCTCTAGTATGTTTCACTTGGCCTGAGAACAGCCAAGTTCCTTATCACTGCCAGAGGAAAGCACATAGTCAGAGTTACAGATATTTAGAATAGGGTCACTGGAATGAAGAGGTCAGTGCGGGAGGGACAGTGTTTCTCCAGGATCTCAGAGACACTCATACCCTTTTATAAACTTGGTGGCTTGAATTGGTTCTAGGGTGCTCACTCTCTTGTTCTACAGACAGCATTGTCAGATGTTTCCTACAAGGTAAGTACAGTCCCAAAATCTGGAGCAGGGGGGCAGCCTCACTATTTAGCTTCCCCATTTTAACTGGGTTTGTCTCCTTAGTCATATTCTGCCTATTCAATGTACCAAGAACATCAAATAAAGCTTTTATGTGGTCTGAAAAGCACAATAAAATTTAAATAAAAATTAAATGGACGCTACCTCCTCTGCTGGTTCTAACAGTACCATTCACTCTGTATAAAAGAAAAAGGAAAGTGAAGATGTTTTAATAGTTCAGATTTTAAATGCACACATTTTTATAAACTCTTGCTTCTTCCAGTGTCAGCAGAAATCAACTGTATGAAGTTGACAGAGATGAATAGAATATCTATTTACCAAATTAAAATAAATTAAAGGTAGAAGACATGAACAATGGAGTCTGTTCTTAAATATATTCAGGTAGTTTTTAGTGATGTAGGATTCACTCTTGAGATGAACACAACGTTCCTTCGTGGGAAAAACTTTTGGGTTCATTTAATGGATCATTTTGGAAAGTTCTTTGGTGACAATATCTCCTCTCACTACTTCCCAAGGCTTGAAATAGAAGGGAATTTTTAATTTTACATTTAAAATTTAATTTGACTTATATGCACAAATTTACAATCTTTTCAGATATTCAGAGTATCAATAATAAAGGAGCAACCAGGCAGTTTATTGTTTCTCACTAAATATTCAATGTGTGATAGGAAGATTTATCTTGTAAATATCACTGCTTATAGCTTTTTAAATTCAAAGATATATCATCTACAGTACAGCTTTGAATGTAGAGAAAATAAAGAGAGGATGGATTTTTTTAAAGATCAAAAGATCAAAAAGGATAATTAATATTTCATAATCTTAATTAACTTTTCTGCCACACATTGATTTTTATTATTTGGCATGTAAGGTGCCTTCTTAGCTGAATCAGATAATCTGGTCACAAACTTGAATGTTAAAAGTAATACAAGCATCTTGTTTGGCCTCAGAAATTAGTCATTATGTTCTTCAATAAGCTCTGTGCTTATTCTAGGGAAACTGTATTGCTCAAGGGAATAAAATTGTAAGCATTTAGAATACGAAACAAGTTATTAAGTGTGTTGGATTGAGTGTACTGAAGAGAGATGTGTGAGTTGTAGGATTTTGGGAAAGGAATTCCACACCACTAACATTAATGCATCAAGGCTACTTTGTTTCTTAGTAAAAAAGTTTAAATTCCACTCTCTTGACTTAATTCAGTAAGGCAGAGAAAGCCTAAGAGATGATTTTCTGAGGTAAGCAACCAACTAGTTTGTCTTTTTTAGAATTTTGGCCTAAAAGGTGGGTTTGGAGCCATCTATCTCTTCTGCTGCTATGTGCTGCTGATAAGGATAGGAACAGAGATTGGCACGGTGGCCCACAAGTGTAATCCCAGCACTCTAAAAGGTTGAGTCAGGAAGATTCCAAGTTTGAGTCCAGCCTGGGTAACTTAGTGACTTAGCTCTGCTTATGATGTGATGTCTAATATCTCAGCTAGCCATTAGAGGGGAGGAGCTAGGCTTTCCACAGCTTTGTGTCCTTAAATTTTCTATCTCTGAACTTAATACATAATGTACCATTCATTATTGTGAATTATGAATTATTATTATGAATTATTAATTTAATCATTATTGTGACTCATTATTCTTGCTTGATGAGAATTCAAAGTTAAAAGTGTACATGATGATTTCATTTCTATGTATTTTTGTAGAGTCAAGATCTTGACTCGTACCCCAAAGCTCTTGTATAGGGACATTTCTTTATAGAAGGTATATTTTCAAAATGGAGTTTCTTTAATTCACTGAATATTTACTGACTTCCTATCATATAGAGGGTTATAGGCTATTGTATTAGTTACTGTACTGTTTCTGGGAGAAAACACCTGACATCCACAACTTAATGGAGGAGAGGCTTACTTTGGCTCATGGTTTCAGAGAGTTCAGTTCATGGTTGACTAGCTCCAAAAGCAGAAATGGCATGGTAGAAGGACATTTTAGTAGAAAGCTGCTCAGCCAATGGTGGTCAAAGAGGGGAGAGGGAGGGAGAGAAATGGAGAAGGAGAGGGAGAGGGGAAGAGAGAGAAAAAAGAAGAAGGAGGAGGAGAGGGGGAGAGGAGGAAGGGAAGTGGGAGGGGGAGGGAGAGGGGAGGAAGAAGAGAAGAAGAGGAAGAAAGAAGAGGAAGAAAAGAAGGAGGAAGAGGAAAAGGAGGAGGAGGGAGGAGGCTGGAGCTAGGGACAGAATACATCTTTCCAGGTCACATTTCCATTGCCTGCCTACAACCAAGCCTCAACTCCTAATAGCACATTCATCTGCAATCTCATTAATGAATTAATCTATTGATGGATATAGCATCTCAAAGATACAATTGCCTTCCCAAAGCCCTGCCTCTGAACATATGAGACTTTCGGAGGAAACTTTAGATCTAAACCATAACAGCTATAAAAAAGCAATAAGGTAATATCCAAGCACTCAGTGAGCTTCTAGTATAATGTGGAAATGATGAATAGATTTTAACTTAAATGTCTACTTCTGTCA
This sequence comes from Heterocephalus glaber, assembly GCF_000247695.1. Next base: position 5,432,200 of record NW_004624833.1, on the reverse strand, counting down.
GTTGCTACTGGCTGCTTGGAGTGCTGACAAAGATTATGAAGTCTGGTCTAGAAAAGAGTGCTGTGATCAATTAGTAATATATCTATCATATACTTAGGAATAGAGAATGGAAGCATGAGTGCCACATATTTACAATCCCTAGTGTGAAAAATGCATTCAACATCTAGACAGTAGAAGTAGCTTATTTTTAGTAAAATCCAACCAATCAATAACATAATCAAATTTGTTTGTTACAGAGATAGCAACAAAAAATATATAAATTATATGAAAAAACATACTGTATATGAGCGTGCTTGGGCTGTAATAACAAAATATCACAGACTAGATTCTTACACAACATAAATTTATTTTCTTATAATTCTGGACATCAGAAGTTGAAGATCAAGCTCTTAGCTGATTTAGTTTATGGTGAGGGCTTTCTTCTTAGCTTGTGTTAAGTCACTTTATTCACCTCTGAGACAAAATACCTGACACTGACAACTTAAACGAGGAGAGATTTATTTTGGCTCACAGTTTCAGAAGTTTCAGGTCATGTTCAGCAGGCTCACGAGCACCAAATAAAATGGTGTAAGGGTCTGATAGAGGAAAGTTGCTCATATCATAGTGGCCAGGAATCAGAGACAATGAAAGGAGGATCCAGAAAGGGAGATATACCCTTCCAGGTAATGCCACCTCTTGCAAATAGGCCTCACCTTCCAAGAGCACACTCAGGTACTGATGAATCCACTTATGAGTACAGTGCCCCCATGATCCAATCATCTTCCAAAGCCCCATCTCTGAGCACATGAGTCTTTGGGGGATATTCTTCATCCAAATCATAGCTGTTTGCCTATGCCACTTTCTTGCTATGTAGTCGGGTGATCTCTATTACTTGTGTGTGTGGAGAGAGGGTTAGCGAGTTCTTTCATGTTTCATAACATGCTGTTACTCAATCAGGGCTGTACTCTTACAACCTTACATAACCTTAGTTCCTTAAAGGCCCCATTCCCAAATACAGACACACTGGGGGTGAGGACTTCAACTATGAATTTTGGTGATACAAATATTTATTTCCTAATAGTATATGATATAAAGGATAGGTTTATGTCTCCTGTTTGGAGAAAGGGATGTCATAGAAGTTATAATTTTTTAAAAAGTGAGACATCGCAATCAATGTTTTTCACAATAATTGCATTTATGAATTTTAAGGTCTTACAGGTTGTTCCTTGTAACTCAAGTAATCTACTTGTACATAATACAATTAAAAAATTACATCAAAAGAGTTAATGATTCATCCTATTTCAAATTATCAATTATTCTTTCTAATCATTTTAATTCTTATTTACACTTTCAGTTTTTCACACTAGAGAAACTATTAGATATTTAATAATTCAAAGTGATCGGTCATAAATAGGTTTGCAAATGCATATTTAACCAAAAATTGCATACTTTTCTGAATCATAGTGACACCTTAGATATTAAATTAGATATAAAATATCTAATTTAATTCGCTATTAAATGTAATTAGATATTAGATATTAAAATTATAATTAGATATTAAAATTGTAATTAGATATTAAAAATATCACCCTCCAAATGATAAAAAAACATTATTTTTGCCTGGAAATTTTTGTCTTAGAAATGTTGATGGACGAATATGTCATCCTTTCTCTACCAACATGCTTCATATTTAAAAATTGACATATGCTTAATAGACTGAAAATTTTATATTTGTTTTTATGATTATATCGACTACAGTTGAATTAAAAAGATATGATTTTTTTCAGATAACATTACTTTCATTGAAATTTAAACCTGGATCCAGGTAGTTTTTTTTTTTTTTTTTTTGGATTAAGGTTTTCTCTTTTCCCCCAAGAAGATCCATTTATTAAATGATAAGATACTAGAATTGTTATTACCTATAGAAAAGTAGAAACTCTATCAGTGCTTGGATTTTTGACCCCATCTTGCTCTTGCTTATCTCTCTAACCTGCCAAGGTTTTGTACTTTAGAGTAAATAAATAAAATAAATAACATTTATTTTTTGTTATTAAAGTAAAAGTCAACCTGGATTTTCACATAACTCTTAACTTCAAATGGTTCATAATGTCTTCTAGTTTCCCTTTTATTCTGACATGACTGCACTGTAGAACACTCATACTGAAGACAGAATGGATTCCCTTGATTTTAATAACAAAGAGAACCTTCACAAGATGTTTAATGAATTCTTAGTTAAGGTCTAGAAAATTATGAGGGATATTTGTTTATCCACATTCTTATTTCATAATGACTTTCTCTTTAATTATTAATATAGCTTAATGATAACATAGTGAAGTGTGGCTCAAGGTGACATAGTGAAGTGTGATTGAATAATGATTGAAATGTAGACATAAAAGAGACCCAAGAATTCTGTAAATAGGGAAGCGCATAATTATAAGAACCTAACATGAGAATAATCTTCTTTTCATGCTGTTAAGATATAATGTAGTATAATACATATAATCATAGTACAGAACATTCACTGATGTTTTAATTATAGCATTTTTTAAATTAAATACAGATATCAACTGAGGTCAGGATCACTAAAAATATTAACTGAATTAATACATAACTCAGAGATAACTACCATTAACATTTTAGTATATAGCCTTCCTGTGTTTAATTATATGACTTATTTTAGGGTGCTAGATTTGCTTAACAATAATTTATAAGTATTTTGTTATAGCATTACACAATAATTAAATATAATTCTATCAATATACTAAAATTTATTTAACAAATCCTCAATTGCAGGACATTTATGTTGTTTGCAATTTTCTATTTCAATATTACCTTAAAATCACTTGATATAAATTCAATTGTATACAAATTATTTTTCTTATGATAGATTCTTAAAAGTGGAAAATTTAGGTCAAAGGCTATTATGGTTTTGCAACTCTCAATACTATTTTTCAGAAAGATATACCATTTTAAATTTCTATCAATGATTTGAAAGTCACTCTTTCTCTGTACCTTTGCTAACACTGTGTTGTAATTTTTAATGCTTATCAATTTGATAGATAAAAATTAAGAGACATTATCATTGACTACTCATAGACAGCTCTGCGCCTAGAGGAGAAATTAGTACAACTGACCCTCCATACTTGTGTGCTCTGAATCTGTGGGTTCAACCAACCATGGGTCAAAAATTTGGGGAAAAATTTTGTCTGTACTGAATGCTTAGATTTTATTTTCTTGTCATTATTAACCTAATCAGTACAATATAACAACTACTTATGGTACATGGTATTTACATAGTATTAGGTATAGTATGCAATATAGAAGTGATTTAAATTATATAGGGGGATTATGTAGGCTATGTGCCAATACTACGCCATTTTATATGAGGGACTTCAGAAGTTTGGTATCCTTGGGGGTCCTGGAGCCAACCCCCACAGGTACTGAGTCTGTATACACATCTTCAGCAGGAAGCCTTGTAAACCTGTCTTGGTGCTGTAAAGACTAATTTTAGGTTGCTGACTTTTCAATAATCCACTCAACAGATGTTTCTGAGTTCCTCCATGGAAAAGAAAATGATTTTAGAATGTAAAATTTTGTATTTGGCAAGGTAGTAATTTTCTTCAGTTGGTGACACATTAACATCATGGTCTATGCAAGTATACATCATCTGTTATTACTTTATCTTCTTTCATTATAATCCTTACTCCTTTCTCTTTCTTTTCCCATATATAGCCATTCTAGCTTCATATATATATATGCATGCTTCCTTGAAGATTATATAGTTTGCATTTTTGAGTATGAGTGTTTTTAATTTACATGTATTGTATTGCTCATAAATCTTATTTTACTTATGTTTTCCACTACTAATATCACATTTAAAATAAACTCTATCCTTGTTGTTATGAACATATTTGCTTCTAATTGCAGAAAAATAAATCCCATGGTGTAGTACTGAGGTCCAAAGAAGGAGGAAAATATTTGAACACAATTCATCATTCTGGGGTGATCAAATGAACATTTACACGGTGCTGTTTCTAGAATACAAGTGATCATGAAGCTATATAGTTATATAGGTCTATAATGAATCTATAAGCTTTTGAAAGAGGAGTAAGAATTTGTAGGAAAAATCAGACTAGTAGCACTTGCTTAGGAGAGTGACCCTCCTGGGAGGAGCAAGACTGTTTTGTGGTGCACATCCTCCTGGTGGGGTTATACCACAGGCCACTGACTCTGTGGGGGTGTCCAATGTTGTAGCATGCCTTTCCCACCCTTCCAAGAGGCACTGTTACAGAAATATAATGCTACCCCTGGTGTCTGTGCACTAGTCTCTCCTATCCTAACTGCAGGGAATATGTTCCTAGACTCCCAGTGATTGCCTGAAAGCGCAATAGTACCAAACCCTGTATATACTATACTTTTTTTCTGATACAGCACCTATGGTATAGTTTAATTTGCAAATTAGGTACAATAAGAGATTAACAACACTAATAAACAGAACAATTCTAACTATATTCTGTAATAAAATTGCCAGCTGTGCTACCCTTTACTTTGGGATCATTATTAAGTAAAATAAGGATTACTTGAGCAGGAACATAGTGACACTACAACAGTTGATATCATAACCTAGATAGCTTCCAAGTGTCACAAGGGTGGGTAGCATATCCTGGGCAGATAATCTGGACAAATGGGTGATCCTCTTCTAGGCAGGATGGAGGAGGATGTGTGATATTTCATCATACTACTCAGATTACTGTGCAGTTTAAACCTTATGACTTGATTATTTCTAAAATTTCCCAATAAAAATTTCAGACTGTAGTTGACTGCAAATAACCAACATCGTAAAAAAACAGAAGTTGTTGGGAAATTATTGTTATCTTCAACACTATGCAGTGTCTGGGATAGAAAGCTAGCAAAAATGTCCATTAGCTTGGTGAAATGGCACATGCCTGTAGTGTCTGCTAATCCAGAGGATGAGGTAGGAGTATCACTTTTGCCCAGGAGTTTGGGGTCAGCCTGAGAAACATAGTGAGACCCTGTCTCTCTTAAAAATGTTGAATAGATTAATGAAAAAATAATCTAATAATGATCTTAGAGCAATAATATAAGGTGGAGTAGATTTCAATTGTCCATGTAAGGGATTTCCAGGAAACAGCTTGTAGTAGTAGTTCATGGTATAGAATTCATTCATTGCTTGTTCTCCTTTTCTTCCTGAACACTTGGAGTATTACACTTTCTAGTGTTCAATTAGATGAAACTGACAACTTGAAGCCAATAAAATATTCAAGCAACTGATATGTGTTATTTCCTAACTAAAACATTTAAAAACCAGTGTGCTGCCTCCAACCTCTCCTTTTTCACTGGCAAAGAGTTTTCACATTCCAGATTGCAGTACAAGATGAAAAACTTTAAACAGCCTTGGACCATGGGGCTGTGTGTGAAGTAGTCACCCTTTCCCTCTCTCTTCCAATCTCCATGAGGAGAAGTTTTGATCATCTTGAAGAGGGGATTGTGTCCCAAGTAAAATTGACAAGAAAGCCTTTGTGCGTGTGGAAATGTTTAAGTTGAGACCTTAAAACCTGAAAGAAGTGGTAAAGAAAGTATTGTAAACAGTAGGAGCAGTAAGTGCAAAGGCACCAAAACTGGACTGAATTTAGTGGGTTAAAGGAAAGGGGGTAAAATTACTGTGCCTGTAGCAGGGTGAACAACAGAGAAAGGAATAAGAACAGGCAGGTAACAAGAAGTATGGGAGAACAGAGTGGGCAAGGCCTTATAGGTGATTATAAGGGCTTTACCTTTCACTTTGAGTGAGATGGGAGATACTGGAGAGCTCTGCATATGAAAGTGACATGATCTAGTTGATATTTAAGCTACACTGAGAACAGATTGAGGGCGGCAAAGGGAAGAAGCACAGTGTGCAGTTAGGAGGCCACAGCCATAGTCCGGGCCAAAGATGGTGATGGCTTGGATTAGAATAATAACAGTGGAAGTTATATGGAGCAGTGAAATTTTGGATATGTTTTGAAGGCAAAGCCAGTAGAATTACACATGGTTGGGTGAGGGAAGGAAAGAAAGAGTCAGAATTGACCTTGTGGTGTTTGTCCTGTGCATCTGGGAGGATGAGTTGCTAATTGCAGACATGGGACAACTGTGGGGTAAACAAGTTTGAGGGACTATATGGAGCTCAGTTTTAGGCCTGGTGGGCTCAAGATGCTCCCTGGATGTGAATATGTTGCAAAGGAGGATTAGACTAGGTTACCTTGGCAAGAGAACGGACTGGTGAGAATGGCAGGGAGAGCAGAATGCCATATTTAGAGACTGAGGTGAGGTCCAGTTTTGCTAAGTGGAGAGTCAAATACTAGGGCATTTGGGACCCCAGTGTCTGAATCCTTTTGGACAGGCTGCACTGAAGCTGAGTTTCCCTCTCACTGTGATTATGCTAAATTTCTCTAAGACTAGGTGTTGATTTAGCAACAAATATACCTGTAGGTGAGACCTGTCCTATCTCAGAGGCAGTAGAAAGGCCAGAATGTCACTCTGTGTGTGAAAAATCACCCAATGCTATCAATCTCAAAGCTTTTTCATTCCTGAGTTTGGGACTCATTTGTGGGTTTTTAGATGTTAGAGATGAGCACAGAAAGTACAAATGTCAAAGCAATTTGTGATTATTCTTTCAGCCAAAATAATTGCATTTCCACTGAAGAGTCATGTTTGGTTGGTAATCCTGTTACCATAGCAAGAACTCTTCTCTAGCTTTCCTTGGTTGCATTGTTTACACTTCTTAGCCAACAACATCTGAACTTCTTTTTTACCTACTCGGAATTGCCATTGATTCCAACCCTTTCTTCATGAAATATTTCTATACTGTACATGTGAAACTTTGATGGGGAAATTTTACATGCCCCTCTGCTTCCTGGAGAAATGATAAAAGTAGGTTTTGTTTGTTTTCTGATGCCAGCTATACATCAGTACTCTCCAGGCACTGCACATTCCGTTCCTAATTGTTGCACATGTGTTGAACTTGACAGTATCCTGTTCATGGCTGATAAACAGTGATTCATTCCTTATGATGCAGTTCTGCACAAGTGTCATTTCTGGGACTCAGTACTCATGCATGGTTACTCATTTGTTTATTTCCTGTTTGTTTACATCATTCTTTGACGCATGGACTCTTTTTGTTTCTTCCTGCTATTTTTCTTTTTTTAATTTTCTCTGTTCTCTTTTTCACCATGCAGGAGAAATTGCATGTTTTGCACAGACTTACCAGTCCAGGGAAATATATGATTTTTCTACTGAAAATAAGAGCTCAGCATTATACCTTAACCCTAACTCAGATGCCTTTCTGGAGAGGCCCCTCCCCCACCGCAGGGAAAAATTAAAAGAATTAAACAGTAGCTGCCATTATAATAACTGATAAAGTAACATACTCTTCATTGAGGTATTATATGGAGCCCAAAGCCGTGATCAGTCCAGAGACTTTTACAGCATTGGGGGGTGATGAAGTGAGTTGAATAGGCCACAAAGGCCACACTGTAAGGCCACAATTCTAGAGAAGAGATGTCATTCCTTAGAGGTCTAGTATAGGTGGTGGGCAGGGCTGCCATGTGTGATTGTGCAGATTGAGGTCTCCAGTAGGTGCCTAGTTGAGGGGCAGATGGGGCTGGAGTGCAGCCTGTGGATCACAATGTACTCCCTTGAAATGGTTAGTTTTATGTGTTAACTAGACTGGGTCACAGCATGTCCAAATACTTGGTTAAACATTATTCAGGGAGTGTGTATGTAAGTTCTTCTCGATGAGGGTAACGTTTGAATGATAGACTGAATGAAGCAGATGGCCTTCCCCGGAGTTAGTGGGCCTCATCTGTCCTTTGAAAGCACAACAAAAAGGTGACTAAGGGAGAATTTGCTGTGGGTCTTCAAGCTGGGAAACTAGGCTTCTGTCTTTCTGTTTGGACCTCGACTGTAACTGTCACCATTGACTTTCCTGGTTTTCAGATCTTCAGATTCAGACAGAGCTACACCATTGGCTTTCTTGGGTCTCCAGTTGCCAACCACAGCTCTTGGGTCTTTTCAGCATCAGTGACTGGTTGACTCAGTTCCTTACAATAAATGTATGTGTGTGACTGTCTACCCATCCCTCTCTCTGTCCATCATCCATCCATCCATCCATCTATCCATCCATCCATTTTATTGGTTTTTTTCCTCAGACTAATAATTGGTTTTTTTTTCAGACTAGAAAACCCAGACTAGTATATTACTTAAAGCACTATCCTAGAAGGGGTGCATTTTGCTAATTTACACAAATTTCCCTGTGGACTAACTAAAGTTCTAGCATTGACTGGAGAGATAGGTGTGGGTCAATGAATATATCTGAAAAACTTATGTCTCTCTTCACTACCACATAGTTTAAGGGTTGGCTGTGGTTTGAAACTCTTGGTCTCTGCATGAGTCATATAATATGGGTGATTTTTGCCACTCCAGAAACATAAGAAATAAAGAGATTTAGCTTTTCTTCAATATTAGTGGTGAATCTTTAGGGTACTTTTGCTGGTTGGAGAAAAAAAGAAAAGTAGAAATGACCAATATGAATAAAAAATACCAAAACTTTACCCTTTGACATCGCAATTTGTACTTTTCAAACATGTTCCTTTCACAATTTTGACAAAAGAAGTCTGAAACTTAGTATCATTCCCATTTTAAAGGTGAGGAAACAACTGCAGTGGAGACACTGGGGTGGTGATTAGATCTCTTCTCTCATTAAACTGTGGTCGAGGTGCCTGGTAACTTTCTACCCTCACCTATAGGCCCAATAGAAGTTTCAGATCATTGGAGTGTTCTTGGTAAATATTTCGTTTCTTTGAAAAACTGGAATGGTATACCTAAAAGCATACTTTTTATAAAGAAGAAATATTGGAAATATCCTTGGTATAGATTTCAATTGTTTTCCCAAGGAAATAGGCATGTAATTACATACTTTATTTTTAAAATGTTTTAATGTTTTTGAGACAAGGTCTCACTGTGTAGTTCAGGGTGGTCTTGAACTCACTGTGTAGTCCAGGCTGGCCTTGAACTTGTAGCAACCCTCTTGCCTCAGTCTCCCCTCTGAGAACTAGGATGACAGGCATGTATGATTATATATTTTAATCTAGTTTTTTTTTACTGCCACTGTGCAAGGGCTCTTCTAATTGTTATAAAAAAGAGAATCCATACATGTGCAAATGCATCCCTATGCACGTATACCACCTATGGCTATATATGCATACACAAACATATACCACTTTGTTCAGCAACTTCCTAAAAAAAAGGAGTTAAACCAGATGTATTTAGGGCAGTGTGATATTGCACAGTTCCCTGCAATAGAGGCTAAATGAGAGGCCAAGCTTGCATTATCTGACATATTGCTCCTAAAATAAGAATTATTGTTGTTGTTTATCCACAGCGGGTGGTGAAAGAGTAGCAGCAACATTATGAAGCAGTTGAGGATTCTTTGTGCCCTAGGGAAAAGATGAAAGTCAATGAACCAGAGAACTGATATTTTGCTTTTGTTTTGTTTTCAACTGCCAACCAAATTGATTCCATGATTTCTTGCACTTTTATGTAAGCTTCCCTCTGGGGCATTTAATGCAGATTAAAGCAACACAGTGGAAGTACCCATTGGAAGAATGGAACATTATTTTTTATGAGCATTAATAACAAATCCCTAAACCATTTTCTAACATTTTTTGATTTTCATATTCATGTGTCATCTTAGGAAGTTTGGATAAAATTCTAGGCAAAGAATATTTAGAAGAAAATGGTGGAAGGTCTCAGTTAATCTTTCAGATTTATGTTACTCAACCTATCACTCCTCACCAAGAATCTAGTTGTAGGTCAGAAGTTGAACTCTGTGAGGAAAAAATTGATGTTGAATGAGCATTTCTTAGTCCCAGTGAGCTTGTACTCTCTGGAAGGAGACAAGACATTCAAAACTGAGAGTGAGGCTCAAAATACAAAACAAAACAAAAACAAAACTGAGAGTGAGGTAAGCCTTACTCTCCTGGTCACACTGCTTTTGGATATGAAGGACACTTGAGTATGTCTCCTGTCAGATTTCCTCTGAGCTAAGGAATTTCCTAAATTCTAATTCTAATTCCTCTAGTTTACCAAGCTATTATTTGCATTTGGTTCACTTAACACTTCTCAAACTTTTATGTGCTTCCAAATCACCTGGAGATCTTGGCAAAAGGTAGATTCTCATTCAGTAGTGCTGGGATGGGGATGGAAAATCTGAGTTTCTAACAACTTTTTTCTCTGAGGCTGATGTTGCTGGTCCACAGAACATAGGATGGCTAGTAAAGGCTCAGAATGAAGATTTCCTCTCAGGTACTCTATTCCTCTCCTGATCTTTTTTATGCCACTTCTTTGCAGCTAGGACCCTTAATCCCTATTGCTGTCATTTCTAGCTTCATTCTTCATCCATTGTTGAAAAAGTATTTAAGGTTAATTTCTTCTTATTCAAACTGCTTAGATTATTTCATCAGCATTAAGTAGTCTAGCTTCTGGGAAAGTTATAGTTATTTTTTTAAAGTCCCCAAATGTATGTTGTATTCAGTTTCCAAGAAACTTAAAATTTAAGTTTTCCAAAACACTTAATTCCTTAGCCATCCATCCTGAATGTTCCAAAGACTGTGGAGGCTCTTTTTGCTTGAGAGTATTAACTCACAGTGTTCAGATGGTATTATTAGCCTTAAAGTCTTACTCATGGCCTCTAGTGGTAGACGAATGCTACAAATACAAATAGGATTCATAGAATCCTCTCAGGCATCCCAAAGGCCCAGAAATAGATGTGTGGAAGAGGCCTTTGCCATGACCCTCACTGCAAAGAGAACAAATAAAAATCCTGTGAGAGAGGTGGGCACAGGGTTTTGAATGCTCTTATCCTGACAGCCTGTATCAAAACCAGCCTTCAGATATATATTTCCAGGGGTTCAGCCCTGAGCAATGGAATCTGAGATCCTGGGTGGAATTTGTACTATTGTAAAGCACAGCATGATGAACAGCTCACTGTGCCAATCAGGAAATGTTAAACACTTGCAATTCAGTCATTCCATAAAAGAATTACTGAAGACCTACAACAAACAGACAAAACACAAACAGCTCTTTCCCTCATGCCTTTCACAGCTTAAAGTGGAAGCAAACAAACAAACAAACTCATAATTGCAAATGATGTATTATGTAAAAAATAAACAAGGTGATGAACTCAAGAAGGAATCAGTACTTTAGAGGCTGGTCAGTGATGGTGTCTTTGGGGCACTGCCATTTAAGCTAAGGCTAGAAGATGTAGGAGCTATCCAGCAACAGAGTGGTATGTAGGCAGGGTTGTCATAAGCAAACATCGCTGGGAGGCAAAGAATGTTATTTAGGAACTTCAGAAGATGCTACCAGAGAAACGAAAGAGACAAATCATGCTCCCCTTTCTGGCAAATTATTTTGCAATTAGGACTCCGTTTTCAGGTGGCAAAGGGATGGGGGTTCCCTTTCTGTTACCTTCAGAGCCTGTTTGCATTCTTTACTTGCTTAATGTAAATGCCAGTAGCATGGGTCTCATTAAATAAGCCCTAAGGACCCTATGCTGCTCCTTGGAGGCTGCTGTGAAAAGTCAGCCCAACATTTACCTGTAGAGTCCTCAAACCACTCCTGCCTCTTGGTGATCATCAGAAAGCTACTCTGTGTTTATTATTGCTCCTATTCAGCCCAAGCTCCAGACTCCTTTTTTATATAGTAGAATAATAACATCTGTCTCATAGATGATTCAATAGGATTGAGTGCCTCATCCAGGACAGTTCTTGTCCACAAAAAGTATGACTGATACCTTGGGAGGTACTGTTCTGCAGGCAGTGAGTGGGCCTTGAGTTTTGGACTCTCATTTATAACTTTTGATTATATTGGGGCACTTGAAGAAAACATCCTGGATGATACTGATCATTGTTCCACAGGGCCTTGAGAAACAGTCAGAAGGAGGCTTTCTAATGAAATTTGCATCCCCTCAGGGCAGCTGACTTCTGTATTAGGAGAAAAGCAATCTTATTGAGCAAATGTGTGAAGGTAAGTCTCTTTAAGATGTGTATTCCGGGCATCTTAGCAAAGGAACGGGAATCTGCCAGATCCCATGGGGGTAGGTTGGGATGGAGACAGGCAGAAGTTGGCCATTTACACTGAAAGATTTGTTAGGCAGTCCATGCTTTTAGCACTTTCTCCCCTTACCCTGTTCCTGGGTTTATGGCTTCTCAAAAGCACTCCAAGTGATCAGGGTAAGCAGCTTTGACCATGGGTGTATGGGTCATTCATGATCTGTGGCTTTCCCATATGGAGACCTCTTCAGGAAGCCACCTTCCTTTTGTACTTTTCCTGTATCCACATCAGAATATAGGCACCCCAGGGACTGAGCTTCACATACATTTGAACAATGTGTACTGAGCTTCTGAGACAAATGTTTTACTACCCAGATGTGGCAGAGGGTTCACTGATGAATGAGACAGACACCTGCCCTTGAAAAGGAAAAAAATCAATAGATATCCACTAGCTATAAAACAGGAAAGACTGTGATAACTATAATACAGTCATGCTTTGTTATAATTGGTGCCATATTGGTTTCATATTGTGGCCACAACTTTAGTGACTTAAAACAATAGAAAGTTGTTTTTTCTGAGGATTCCAGAATACCAAAATAAGCCTTACAAGGCAAAAACCAAGGTTTCAGAAGGGCTATATTCTCTTTGTAGGCTGTAGGGAGAATTTATTCCTTGATGCTTTTAGTTTCTAGTGGCTACTGGTATTCCTTTACTTGGCTACCATCTCTGCCTCTGTGATTACACTGCCTCCTACTCTGGCCGTGAAATTACCTCTTTACTCTCTTTTATTTTCATTTTTTATTAAGTTTATTGGTACATTTTAGGTGTACAATACAGTTACATTCATCATTAGGAATTTGTACCTTTACATGATGCATCTTGGTTCTTATTTTTTCCCCATTCCCCTGCCCTCCCTTC